>JBBYHO010203668.1:0-35678 GCA_038382025.1 Adansonia gregorii | reverse complement strand
ACAAGCTCAAATCTTCTGATTTTCCAATGAAAATGGCTTTACACTCATCCCTAAAATGTTTATGCCTTGTTTTTGAGTCAAAACCTTGAGTGGTATGATTAATGGACTATTTCATTATCCCAAACTACTCTGGGGCAATGCAAATGAGTTTGTGAGGCTCATGCCACTCTTTCCCTTCAATCATGGATGTTCGAATGTCAATAACTTGAATGTAGACCCGTAAACGTAAGGAAAAAAAGAAATATCCCTTTCTTTGCTTTATCCCCTACTGGCAGCACTGCTATTACAAATTGAAAAATCATTTTAAAATCCTAAATGATTTTTAGTGAATTTTATGATATTTTTCTTAGAAAATGTATCAAAATATCTTTAAAATGAGGCCTTGTCCATCTTCGGATCAGTCTGCATGAGAAAGTTATGATTTTTCAAAGCTAAAAATCCTTTGAATCCAGACATGTATTTGGTTTGGGCATTTCAGACCCATTGAATAATTTTTCTGAACTTTTTAAGCTTTTTTCCTAAAATGTTCATGAAATCCCCTTTTTGGAAAGGTATTATTTGTGGTTTTTTGACACCAAATGAGTCTGGGGTGATTTTTCAAATTTTGACACACTTTGTCAATGCTATGCTCTACCAGTAGCTCAATCAGTCTGAACTTGAAGATTTATTCCCTCAAAAAGTGACTTCTTAGGATATTGAAAATATTTTTAAAATGACCCTCATCGAGCTATCTTTCTAACGGTGTCTTGTCCACCTTCTAAATCCTTTGGACCAATTTAAAATAAATTCAGGAAGCTAGATAGCGCGATGCTATCCCTTATTTTTTATTTTGGTCAAAATTAAGTTGTTTTCCCGAATTTTGTCGCGAGACATTCGAATGTTTCCATGTCATCCCATTGAGACTCGAGAGCATACCTTAACACTCCCACAAGCCCATTTCAAGGCACAAACATATTTTACATCTTTATCATCCTCATTCACAATAAATCTTTTTGCTAAAAATTGCCGAATGCTCGCCCACTTTCTAAATCATGAAGTTATGTCATCCATGGGGATACTCCAACCTCGTCCTTCTAAAGGGATACTCTAACCCTGTTCTTTAAAATTATCAAGATTTAAAAATCTTTCTATGTCAAAATGATTTCTGATTTACGGGGATACTCCAACCCTGACTTTTAAGGGGATACTCCAACCCTGCTTCTTGAAATTGTCAAGATTTAAAAATCTTCCTTGGTCAAAAAAATTATTTTCTATTCATGGGGATACTCCAACCCTAACTTTCTGAGAGGATACTCCAACCCTATCTTTCAACTACAAATTAATCATTATTTTTTTCTCAAATTTTTGCGAATATATCAAACGAACCTTGTTTAATCAAGAAACCCAGATGCATCTCAAAAATTGTCGATTCGATTATCCCTAGATAATTGATGTCAATAGTGAGATAAATTCCCATTGTCCACCCATTTTCTTTATCATTGCATTGAATGATCCATGTTATGTTATATTATTTATTGTCTTACTAACATGATCTTTTCGTGATGATTATGTGCATTCATATTTTCAAAACATTTCAAATGAAATTAAAGGTAATGCTCCTCATGGGTATCTCTCCAATGCCCGAAGTGGAACATTCCACTTTTAAAGTAAAATCCAGAGGTCATTTTCATCAAAAATCTCTATGTTCCCCATCACTTCGGAGCGTATATGACATTAAATCTTTTTCATCAAAACCTGGATCATTTCTATAAGATTCATGCATTCGAAGAGGGTTATATCAAAATAGTGACAGTTAAGATCGAAAAAATCAAAATCGAGATAAGACATAGCTAGTAAGGTACCGATTTCGAGCATTGCGAAGAGGTTCGTACCTCATCACGCGTAACCAATTCCTGAACCCAAATGGTGAATCTTTGCATTATGTAGACCACGGGATCGATGTTTTAAGTTTCGTAACTCAAAACATAGGTTTCAATAGGCATTAGATCATGCCTAGCCTAAAATGATCGGTGGCGACTCTAAGTGTTGGCCATTTTATGATGGTCATACGAGACCAATAAGATGAGTGATTCATCTTATGGTCCCCCTCACTGTATAATAAGTCAAGAATCTGTATATTCTCATTCTCATCACATCGCCCAAGAATAGTCTCAGTCAAGAAGACATTTTCAATGTCAGAAAAATATTTTAAGTTGTGCGCACCCATAGATCCGTGAGGATCCACCTCGGGGTACATTACGACAGTAATAATCTCCTTTTTTTCATGATTAGGCATTGTAAACTCGTTTTGCACATTGGGATAAATGACATTGATGCCTTGGTTTCATAAGAAAATCTTCTCCTTCAATCTTTTTTTTGAATTAAAGTTCTTCTATCAATTAGGACAAAACACGGATTCACATAATAATCTCCATTCTTTTCAGATTGGGCACCATAAACTCATTCTCTGCATTATGATAAATGACATTGATGCTTTGGTCTCATATAAAAAAACTTCTCTTCCCACTATTTTTTAGAATCAAAATTCGTTTGTCAATTTGGATAAACACGAATTCACGTAACAATCTCATTTCCTTTCATGATTGTGCATTGTAAACTTCTTCTACTCATTAAGATAAAAGATATTGAGGCTTTCATTCATAAGTAAAGCTTCTCTTTTGATCTTTTTTTAGCATTAAAGTTTCTTTGTCAATTGCAAAAAACATGGATTCACATAATAATCTCTTTTCTTTTCATGATTGGGCAGCATAAGTTCATTCTCCTCACTAGGATAAATGACATCGATTGTTTGATTTCATAAGAAAAGCTTCTCTATTGATCATTTTTTAGAATTAATGTTACTCTATTAATTGGGAGAAACATGGATTCACATAATAATCTCCTTTCTTTTCATGACTAGGCTCCATAAACTCATTCTCCTCATTGGGATAAACGACATTGATCCTTTGGTTTCATAAGAAAAGCTTCTCTATTGATCATTTTTTTAGAATTAAAGTTACTCTGTCCATTAGGACAAACATGGATTCATATAATAATCTCCTTTCTTTACATGATTAGGCACCATAAACTCATTCTTCTCATTGGGATAAACGACATTGATCCTTTAGTTTTATAAGAAAAGCTTCTCATTCGATCATTTTTTAGAATTAAAGTTACTTTGCCAATTAGGACAAACACGGATTCACATAATAATCTTTTTTTTTCATGATTGGGCACCATAAGCTCATTCTCTTCATTAGGATAAATGAAATTGATGCTTTGGTTTCATACAAAAGAACTTCTCTTCCTATCAATTTATAGAATCAGAATTCATTTATCATTTTGGACAAACATGGATTCACGTAATAATCTCTTTTCTTTTCATGATTGGGCACTGTAACTTGTTATACTCATTGGGATAAATGTCATCGATGCTTTGGTTGCATAAGAAAAGCTTCTCTTTCGATCATTTTTTAGAACTAAATCTTATCTGTCAATTGGGACAAAAACGGATTCACATAATAATTTCCTTTCCTTTCATGATGGGCACCATAAACTCATTCTCCTCTTTGGTATAAATGACATTAATGCTTTGGTTTCACAAAAAAAGCTTCTCTTTCTATCATTTTTTAAAATTAAAGTTACTCTGTCAATTAGGACCAACACAAATTCATATAAAAATCTCCTTTCTTTTTATGATTTGGCACCATAAACTCATTATCCTCATTGGGATAGATGACATTGATGCTTTGGTTTTATAAGAAAAACTTTTCTTCCCACCATTTTTTAGAATCAAAGTTCATTTTTCAAATTGGATAAAATAGGATTCACATAATAATCTCCTTTCTTTTCATGATTCAGCACTGTAAACTCGTTCTACTCATTAGGATAAATAACACTGATACTTTGGTTTTATAGGAAAAACTTCTCTTCCTGCTATTTTTAGAATCAAAATTTGTTTGCCAATTTGGATAAACAGAGATTCACTTAATATCTCCTTTATTTTCATGATTGGGCACTGTAAACTTGTTCTACTCATTGGGATAAATGACATTGATGCTTTGGTTTTATAAGAAAAACTTCTCTTCCCACCATTTTTTAGAAACAAAATTCGTTTGTCAATTTGGATAAACATAGATTCACATAATAATCTCTTTTCTTTTCTTGAGTTGACACTATAAACTCGTTCTACTCATTCAAGAAAATGTCATTGATGCTTTCGTTTCAAGAAATAAACTTCTCTTTCAATCATTTTTTAGTATTAAAGTTTCTCTATCAATTGGGACAGACACAGATTTGCATAATAATCTCTTTTCTTTTCATGATTATGCACCATAAACTTATTCTCCTTATTGGGATATATGACATTGTTGCTTTGGTTTTATAAGAAAAGCTTATCTTTTGATCATTTTTTAGAATTAAAGTTACTCTATCAATTGGGACAAACATGGATTAACATAATAATCTCCTTTCTTTTCATGATTAGGCTCCATAACTCAATGTCCTCATTGGGATATATGATATTTAAACTTTGGTTTAATATGAAAAGCATCTCTTCCCACCATTTTTTATAAACAAAGTTCATTTGCCAATTTGGATAAACACAGATTCATATAATAATCTCCTCTGTTTTCATAGTTGGGCACTATAAACTCATTCTAGTCACTAGGATAAATGACATTAAAGCTTTGGTTTAATAAGAAAAACTTCTCTTCCAACCATTTTTTAGAATCAAAATCGTTTGTCAATTTGGATAAACGCAGATTCACTTAATAATCTCTTTTCTTTTCATGATTGGCCACTGTAAACCCATTCTACTCGTTAGGATAAATGACATTGATGCTTTGGTTTCATATGAAAAGCTTCTCTTTCGATCATTTTTTAGAATTAAAGTTTCTCTATCCATTGGGACAAAAATGGATTCAAATAATAATCTTATTTCTTTTCATGATTGGGCACCATAAACTCATTCTTTTCATTAGGATAAATGACATTGATGCTTTGGTTTTGTATGAAAAACTTTTTTTCCCACCATTTTTTAGAATCAAAATTTGTTTGTCAATTTGGATAAACAGTGATTCACGTAACAATCTATTTTCTTTTCATGATTAGGCACTGCAAACTTATTCTACTCATTGCGATAAATGACATTGATGCTTTGGTTTCATAGGAAAAGCTTTTCTTTCAATCTTTTTTCAGAACTAAACTTTCTTTTATCAACTAGGATAACATGGATTCACATGATAATCTCCTTTCTTTTCATGATTAGGCACCATAAACCCATTCTCCTCATTGGGATAAATGACAATTAGTCTTTAGTTTCATAAGAAAAGCTTTTCTTTCTATCATTTTTTAGAATTAAAGTTTCTCTATTAATTGGGACAAACACAGAATCAGATAATAATCTCCTTTGTTCTCATAATTAGGTACCATAAACTTATTCTCCTCATTGGGATAAGTGACATTAATGCTTTGGTTTCAAATGAAAAGCTTCTCTTCCACCCATTTTTAGATTCAGGGTTCATTTGTCATTATTGGGCACTGTAAACTCGTTCTACTCATTAGGATAAATGACATTGATGCCTTGGAATCATAAGAAAAACTTCTCTTCCCACCATTTTTTAGAATCAAAATTCCTTTGTCAATTTGGATAAACATGGATTCACGTGATAATCTCTTTTCTTTTCATGATTAGGCACTGTAAACTAGTTATACTCATTGGGATGAATGACATTGATGCTTTTGTTTCATAAGAAAAGCTTCTCTTTCAATCTTTTTTGGAATTAAAATATTCTTTTGTCAATTAGGATAGCACGGATTCACATAATAATCTCTTTTTTTTCATGATTAGGCACTATAGACTCATTCTGCTCAAATGGATAAATGATAATAATGCTTTGCTTTCATAAGAAAAGCTTCTTTTTTGATCATTTTTTAGAGTTAAAGTTACCCTATCAATTGGGATAATCATGGATTCACATATTAATCTCCTTTCTTTTCAAGATTAGGCACCATAAGCTCATTTTCTTAATTGATAAATGGCATTGATGCCTTGGTTTCATATGAAAAGCTTCTCTTCCCATAATTTTTTGGAATAAAAGTTCATTTGTCAATTTGGATAAACATAGATTCATGTAATAATCTCCTTTCTTTTCATGATTAGGCACTATAAACTTTTCTTACTCATTGGTATAAATGACATTGATGCTTTGGTTTCATAAGAAAAACATCTCTGCCCACCATTTTTTATAATCAAAATTTCGTTTGTCAATTTCGCTAAACACGAATTCACATAATAATCTCAATCTTTTTCATGATTGGGCACTGTAAATTCATTTTACTCATTGGGATAAATGAGATTGATGCTTTGGCTTCATAAGAAACACTTCTCTTTCGATCATTTTTTTGAATTAAAGTTTCTCTATCAATTGAGACAAACATGAACTCACATAATAATCTCTTTTTTTTTCATTATTTGGCACCATAAACTCATTCTCCTCTTTGGTATAAATGACATTGATGCTTTGGTTTCATAAGAAAAACTTTTCTTCTTACCATTTTTTAGCATCAAAATTTATTTGTCATTTTCGATAAACACAGATTCATGTAATAATCTCTTTTCTTTTCATGATTAGGCACTGTAAACTCGTTCTACTCATTGGGATAAATGAGATTGATGCTTTGGCTTCACAAGAAATGTTTTTCTTTCTATCATTTTTTGGAATTAAAGTTTCTCTATCAATTGAGCAAAGAGGGATTCACATAATAATCTCTTTTCTTTTTATTATTCAGCACCATAAACTCATTCTCTTTTTTAGGATAAATGACATTGATGCTTTGATTTCATAAGAAAAGATTCTCCTTCAATCATTTTTTAGAATTAAAATTACTCTATCAATTGAGACAAACAAGGATTCACATAATAATCTCCTTTCTTTTCGTGATTGGGTACCATAAACTCATTCTCCTTATTGGGATAAATGACATTGATGCTTTGGTTTCATATGAAAAACTTGTCTTCCCTCTAATTTTTAGAATCAAAGTTCATTTGCCAATTTGGATAAATGTGTATTCACATAAAAATCTCTATTCTTTTTATGATTGGGCCTTTTAGAATTAAAATTACTCTATCAATTGAGACAAACATGGATTCACATAACAATCTCCTTTCTTTTCGTGATTGGGCACCATAAACTCATACTACTCATTGGGATAAATGACATTGATGCTTTGGTTTTATATTAAAAACTTCTCTTCCCTCCAATTTTTAGAATCAAAGTTCATTTGCCACTTTGGATAAATATGGATTCACGTAATAATCTCTATTCTTTTTATGATTGGGCCTTGTAAACTCATTTTACTCATTGGGATAAATGACATTGATGTTTTGGTTTCATAAGAAAAATTTCTCTTCCCACCATTTTCTAGAATCAAAATTCGTTTGTCAATTTAGATAAAAGGGATTCATGTAGCAATCTTCTTTCTTTTCATGATTGGGCATCGTAAACTTATTCTACTCATTAGGATAAATGACATTGATGCTTTGGTTTCATAAGAAAAGCTTCTATTTCAATTAAGTTTTAGAATTAAAGTTTTTCTATCAATTGGGACAAACTCGGATCCACATAAATTCTTCTTTTTTTTCATGCTTGGGCACTATAAACTCATTCTCCTTATTAGGATAAATGACACTAATGCTTTGGTTTCACAAAAAAAACTTCTCTTTTGATCATTTGTTGGAACTAAATTTACTTTGGCAATAGGGACAAACACAGATCCACATAATAATCTCCCTTTTTTTCATTATTGGGCACTATAAACTCATTCTCCTCATTAGGATAAATGATATTGATGCTTTGGTTTCATATGCAAAACTTCTTTTCACACCTTTTTTAAAATCAAAGTTCATTTAGCAATTTGGATAAATATAGATTCATGTAATAATCTCCTTTCATTTCATGATTAGGCACTATAAACTCATTCTACTCATTGGGATAAATGACATTGATGCTTTGGTTTCATAAGAAAAGCTTTTCTTCCCTGTATTTTTTAGAATCAAAGCTCACTTGTCAACTAAGACAAACACTGATTCACATAATAATCCCTTCCTTTTCACTATTGGGCACCATAAGCTCGTTCCACTCTTTGGGATAAATGACATTAATGCTTTGGATTTGTAAAAAAAACTTCTCTTTCGATCATTTTTTGGAATTAAAATTTCTCTATCAATAGGGACAAACATAGAGTCACATCATAATATCCTTTTTTCATTATTGGGCACCATAAACTCATTTTTCTTATTAGGATAAATGACATTGATACTTTGGTATCCTAAGAAATGCTTCTCTTTTGATCATTTTGCAGAACTAAAGTTAGTTTGTCAGTTGGAACAAAAATAGATTCACAAAATAATCTTCTTCCTTTTCATGATTGGATGCTATAAACTCATTCTCCTTATTATGGTAAATGACATTGATGCTTTGGTTTTATATGAGAAACTTATCTTCACACCATTTTTTAGAATCAAAGTTCGTTTGCCAATTTGGATCAACACGGATTTGAATAGTAATCTCTATTCTTTTCATGATTGGGCACTGTAAACTCATTCTACTCATTGGGATAAATGACATTGATGCTTTAGTTTCATAAGAAAAGCTTTTCTTCCCACCATTTTTTAGAAGCAAAGCTCATATACCAACCAAGACAAAAATTTATTCACATAATAATCCCTTTCTTTTCACGATTGGGCACCATAAGCTCGTTATCCTCGTTGGGATGAATGACATTGATGCTTTAGTTTCACAAAAAAAGCTTTTTTTTATCATTTTTAAATTAAAGTTCATCTATCAATTAACAAAAACATGGATTCAAATAATAATCTCTTTTCTTTCCATGATTAGGCACTATAAACTCTTTTTCCTCATTGGGATAAATGACATTGATGCTTTGGTTTCATAAAAAAAGCTTTTGTTTCGATCATTTTTTTGAATTGAAGTTATTTGTCAATTGAAACAAACACAGATTCAAATAATAATCTTCTTTTTTTCCATGATTATGCGCCATAAACTCTTTCTCTTTGCTGGGATAAATGACATTGATGCTTTGGTTTCATAAGAAAAGCTTCATTTTTTTTTATCAATTTTTAGAATTAAAGTTTCTCTATTAATTGGGATAAATATGAATTCACATAAAAATCTCCTTTTTTTTTCTTTATTGGGCACCATAAACTCATTCTCCTCATCAGGACAAATGACCTTGATGCTTAGGTTTCATATGAAAAACTTCTCTTCCCACCACTTTTAGAATTAATGATCATTTGTCAATTCGGATAAACACGGATTCACACAATAATCTTCTTTCTTTTCATGATTGGGCACTGTTAACTCGTTCTACTCATTTGGATAAATGATATTGATGCTTTGGCTTCATAAGAAAAGCTTTTCTTCTCACTATTTTTAATAATCAAAATTTATTTGTCAATTTGGATAAACATGGATTCATGTAAAAATTTCATTTCTTTTCATGATTAGGCACTGTAAACTCATTCTGCTCGTTGGGATAAATGACATTGATGCTTTCGTTTTATAAGAATAGCTTCTCTTTTGATCATTTTTTAGAATTAAAGTTTCTCTATAAGTTGGGATAAACATGGAATCACATAATAATCCCCTTTCTTTTCAAGATTAGGCACTATTAACCCATTGTCCTTGTTAGGATAAATGATATTGATGCTTTGGTTTCATATGAAAAACTTCTTTTTACACCATTTTTTTAGAATCAAAGTTCATTTTCCAATTTGGATAAACACGGATTCATATAATAATCTCCTTTCTTTTCATAATTAGGCATTGTAAACTCATTCTACTCATTCGGATAAATGACACTAAAGCACTGGTTTCGTAAGAAAAGCATTTCTTCCTACCATTTTTTAGAATCAAAGCTCGTCTGCCAACTAAGACAAACACCAATTGACATAATAATCCCTTCCTTTTCATGATTGGGCACCATAAGCTCATTCCACTCGCTGTGATAAATGGCACTGATGCTTTGGTTTAGCAAGAATAGCTTCTCCTTCAATCATTTTTTAGAATTAAAGTTTCTCTATCAATTAGGACAAACACGGATTCACATAATATTCTCCTTTCTTTTCAAGATTGGGCACCATAAACTTATTCTCCTCATTGGGATAAATGACACTGATGCTTTGGTATCACAAGAAAAGCTTCACTTTTGACCATTCTTTAGAACTAAAATTACTTTGTCAATTGGGACAAACACAGATTCACATAATAATCTCCTTTCTTTTCATCATTAGGCACCATAAGCTTATTGTCCTCATTTGGATAAATGACACTGATGCCTTGGTTTCATATGAAAAACCTCTCTTCGAACTATTTTTTTGGAATTAAAGTTTGTTTGCCAATTTGGATAAACACGGATTCACGTAATAATCTCCTTTCTTTTTGTGATTAGGCATTGACACTCGCTTTACTCATTGGGATAAATCATATTGATGCTTTGGTTTCGTAAGAAAAGCTTTTCTTCTTGCCATTTTTTAGAATCAAAATTCATTTGTCAATTGGAATAAATATGGATTCACATAATAATCTCCTTTTTTTTCATGATTAGCCATTTTGGCATAAATGACAATGATTCTTTGGTTTCATAAGAAAAGCTTCTTATTTGATCATTTTTTAGAATTAATGTTTCTCTTTCAATCAGGAAAAACATGAATTCACATAATAATCTCCTTCTTTTTCATGATTAAGCACTATAAACTAATATTCCTTGTTGGGTTAAATGACAATAATGGTTTGGTATCACAAGAAAAGCTTCTCTTTCAATAATTTTTTAGAATTAAAGTTGCTTTATCGATTGGGACAAACACGGATTTACATAATAATTTCCTTTCTTTGCATGATTGGGCACTGTAAACTCATTCTAATCTTTGGGATAAATGACATTGATGCTTTGGTTTCATAAGAAAAGCATTTCTTTTGGCTAGTTTTTAGAATTAAAGTTTCTCTATCAATTAGGACAAACACTAATTCACATAATAATCTCTTCTTTTTTTTTCATGATTGGGCACCATAAGCTCATTCTTCTCATGGGGATAAATGACATTGATGTTTTGGTTTCATAAGAAAATCTTCTCTTTCAATAATTTTGTAGAATTAAAGTTTCTCTGTCAATTGGGACAAATACGGATTCACATAATAATCTCCTTTCTTATCATGATTGGGCACTACAAACTCATTCTACTTATTAGGTTAAATAACATTGATGCTTTGTTTTTATAAGAGAAGCTTCTCTTTCAATCATTTTGTAGAATTAAATTTCTCTGTCAATTGGGACAAATATGAATTCACATAATAATCTCATTTCTTATCATGATTGGGCACTATAAACTCATTCTACTTATTGGGTTAAATGACATTGATGCTTTGGTTTCATAAGAAAAGCTTCTCTTTCAATCTTTTTTAGCATTAAAGTTTCTCTGCCAATTAGAACAAATATGAATTCACCTAATAATCTCCTTTCTTTTCATGATTGGGCACTACAAACTCACTCTCCTTATTTGGTTAAATGACATTGATACTTTGGTTTCACAAGAAAAGTTTTTCTTTCAATCATTTTTTAGAATTAAAGTTTCTGTATCAATTGGGACAAACATGAATTCACATAATAATCTCTTTTCTTTTCATGATTGGGCATTATAAATTTAATCTCTTCATTGGGATAAGTGACATTAATACTTCGATTTCATAATAAAAGTTTCCCATTCGATCATTTTTTAGAATTAAGTTACTTTGTCAAGTGGGATAAACACAGATTCACATAATAATCTGCATGCTTTCTATGATTGGGCACTATAAACTCATTTTACTTATTAGAATAAATGACATTGATGCTTTGGTTTCATAAGAAAAACTTCTCTTCCTACCAATTTTTAGATTCAAAAGTCATTTGCCAATTGGAACAACCAGGGATTCATCCAATATTCTCCTTTTTTTTCACGATTGGGCACTATAAACTCGTTCTACTCATTGGCATAAATGACATTGATGCTTTGGTTTCATCAGAGAAGCTTCCCATGCGATCCCTTTTTAGAATTAAAGTTTCTTTGTCAATTACGACAAACATGGATTCATATAATAGTCTAACTTATTTTCATGATTGGGCACCATAATCTCATTTTCTTGTTGGGATAAATGACATTGATGCTTTGGTTTCATAAAAAAAGCTTTTCTTTTGATAATTTTTTAGAATTAAAATTTCTCTGTCAATTGGGATAAACACGGATTCACATAATAATCTCTTTTCTTTTCATGATTGGGCACCATAATCTCATTCTCCTCGTTAGGATAAATGACATTGATGCTTTGGTTTCATAAGAAAAGCTTCTCTTTTGATCATTTTTTAGAATTAAAGCTTCTCCGTCAATTGGGAAAAACACAGATTCACATAATAATCTCCTTTTTTTTTCATGATCGGGCACCATAATTCTATTCTGCTCAATGGGATAAATGACATTGATGCTTTCATTGCGTAAGAAAAGCTTCCTTTTCAATCATTTTTTAGAGTAAGAGTTTCTTTGTCAATTGTGACAAACACAGATTCACATAATAATCTCCTCTCATTCCGTGATTGGGCACTATAAACTCATTCTCCTCATTGGGATAAATGATATTAATACTTTGGTTTGATAAGAAAAGCTTATCTTTCAGTCATTTTTTTAGGACTAAGGTTACTCTGTCAATTGGGATAAATACAGATTCACGTAATAACTCCATTCTTTCCATGATTGGGCACTGTAAACTCACTGGGATAAAGTACATTAATGCTTTGTTTTCATAAGAAAAACTTCTCCTCCTACCATTTTTTAGAATCAAAATTTATTTGTCAATTGGAATAACTAGGGATTCACACAATAATCTTCTTTCTATTCATGATTGGGCATTGCAAACTCGTTTTACTCATTGGCATAAATGACATTGATGTTTTGCTTTCATAAGAAAAGCTTCTTATTTGATCATTTTTTAGAATTAATGTTTCTCTGCCAATTAGGGCAAACACGGATTCAAATAACAATCTCCTTCCTTTTCATGATTAGGCACTATAAACTCATATTCCTCATTGGGTTAAATGACATTAGTGCTTTGGTTTCATAAAAAAAGCTTCTCTTTTAATAATTTTTTAGTATTAAAGTTTCTTTGTCGATAGGAGAACATAGATTCACATAATAATTTCCTTTCTTTGCATGATTGGGCACTATAAACTTATTCTAATCTTTGGGATAAATGACATTAATGCTTTGGTTTCATAAGAAAAGGTTTCTTTCAGCCATTCTTTAGAATTAAAGTTTCTCTATTAATTGGGACAAACACTAATTCACATAATAATCTCCTCTCTTTTCATGATTGGGCACCATAAGCTCATTCTTCTTATTAGGATAAATGACATTGATGCTTTGGTTTCATAAGAAAATCTTATCTTTCAATAATTTTATAGAATTAAAGCTTCTTTGTTAATTGGGACAAAAATGAATTCATATAACAATCTCCTTTCTTATCATGATTGGGCACTATAAACTCATTCTACTTATTGGGTTAAATGCCATTGTGCTTTGGTTTCACAAGAAAAGCTTTTTGTTCAATCATTTTTTAGAATTAAAGTTTCTCTGCCAATTAGAAGAAACACGAATTCATTTAATAATCTCTTTTCTTTTTATGATTGGGCACTACAAACTCACTTTCCTCATTGGGTTAAATGACATTGATGCTTTGGTTTCATAAGAAAAGTTTTTCTTTCAACCATTTTTTAGAATTAAAGTTTCTCTGTCAATTGCGGGCAAAATGGATTCAAATATAATCTCATTTCTTTTCATGATTGGGCGCTATAAACTTAATCTTCTCATTAGGATATATGACATTAATACTTTGGTTTCATAATAAAAGTTTCCCTTTCAATCATTTTTTAGAATTAAGGTTACTCTCTCAAGTGGGATAAACACAAATTCACGTAATAATCTCCATTCTTTCCATGATTGGGCACTGTAAACTCATTCTACTCATTGGGATAAATGACATTAATGCTTTGGTTTCATAAGAAAAACTTTTCTTCATACCAATTTTTAGAATCAAAAGTTATTTGCCAATTGAAACAACCAAGGATTCATACAATATTCTCCTTTCTTTTCATGATTGGGCACTATAAACTCATTCTACTCATAGGCATAAATGACATTGATGCTTTGGTTTCATTAGAAAAGCTTTTCATTCGATTTTTTTTAGAATTCAAATTTCTTTGTCAATTAGGACAAACACAGATTCACATAATGTCTCATTTCTTTTCATGATTGGGCACCATAATCTCATTCTCCTCGTGGGGATAAATGACATTAATGCTTTGGAATCATAAGAAAAGCTTCTCTTTTGATAATTTTTTAGAATTAAAATTTCTCTATCAATTGGGACAAACAAAGATTCAGATAATAATGTCTTTTCTTTTCATGATTGGGCACTATAAACTCCTTCTCCTCATTAGGTTAAATGACATTGATGCTTTGGTTTCAGAAAAAACCTTCTCTTTCAATTATATTTTATAATTAAATTTTCTCTGTCAATTGCGATAAACACGGATTCACATAATAATCTCCTTTCTTTTCATGATTCGGCACCATAATCTCATTCTCCTCATTGGGATAAATGACATTGATGTTTTGGTTTCATAAGAAAAGCTTCTCCTTCGATCATTTCTTAGAATTAAAGCTTCTCCGCCAATTCGGACAAACACAGATTCACATAATAATCTCGTTGCATTTCATGATTGGGCACCATAATCCCATTCTCCTTAATAGGATTAATGACATTGATGCTTTCATTTCATAAGAAAAGCTTCCCTTTCGATCATTTTTTAGAATAAAATTTTCTCTATCAATTATGACAAATACAGATTCACATAATAATCTCCTTTCTTTTCATGATTAGGCACTATAAACATATATTTCTCACTGGGATAAATGACATTAATACTTTGGTTTCATAAGAAAAGCTTTTCTTTCAATCACTTTTTAGAATTGAGTTTACGCTGTCAGCTGGGCTAAACATAGATTCGCGTAATAATCTCCATTCCTTTCATGATTTGGCACTATAAACTCGTTCTACTCCTTAGGATAAATTACATTGAGGCTTTGGTCTCAAAAGAAAAACTTCTCTTCCCACCGTTTTTTAGAATTAAACTTTATTTGTCAATTGGAATAACCAGGGATTCACAAAATAATGTCCTTTCTTTTCATGATTGGGCATTGTAAACTCATTTTACTCATTGGCATAAAGGACATTGATGCTTTGGTCTTATAAGAAAAGCTTCTTATTTGATCATTTTTTAGAATTAAAGTTTCTCTATCAATTATGACAAACATAGATTCAGATAATAGTCTCCTTCCTTTTCATGATTGGGCACTATAAACTCATATTCATCATTAGGTTAAATGACATTAATGCTTTGGTTTCACAAGAAAAGCTGTTCTTTCAATAATTTTTTAGAACTAAAGTTTCCTTGTTGATTGGGAGAAACATGAATTCATATAATAATTTTCTTTCTTTTCATGATTGGGCACAATAATGTCATTCTCCTTATTGGGATAAATGACATTGTTGCTTTAGTTTCATAAGAAAAGCTTCTCGTTTGATCATTTTTTAGAATTAAAGTTTATCTGTCAATTGGGACAAACACAGATTCATATAATAATCTCCTTTCTTTTCATGATTGGATGCCATAATCTTATTCTCCTCATTAGGCAAAATGACATTGGTACTTTGATTTTGCAAGAGAAGTTTTTCCTTCTATCATTTTTTAGAATTAAAGTTTATCTGTTAATGGGACAAGCATGGATTCACATAATAATCTCCTTTCTTTTCAAGATTGGGCGTCATAATCTCTTTCTCCTCAATGGGATAAATGACATTGATGCTTTCGTTTCGTAAGAAAAGCTTCCCTTTTGATCATTTTTTAGAATTAAAGTTTCTCAGTCAATTCGGATAAACATGGATTCACATAATAATCTCCTTTCATTTCATGATTGGGCACCATAATCTCATTTTCCTCAATGGGACAAATTACATTGATGCTTTTGTTTCGTAAGAAAAGCTTCCCTTTCGATCATTTTTTAGAATAAATGTTTCACTATCAATTGTGAGAAACATAGATTCACAAAATAATCTCCTTTCTTTTCATGATTGAGCAGTGTACACTCATTCTTCTCATTAGGATAGATGATATTAATACTTGGTTTCATAAGAAAAGCTTCTCTTTCGATCATTTTTTAGAATTAAGGCTACTCTATCAGTTGGGATAAGCATAGATTCGTGTAACAGTCTCCATTCTTTTCATGATTGGGCACTGTAAACTCATTCTACTCATTGGGATAAATGACATTGATGCATTGGTTTCATAAGAAAAACTTCCCTTCCCACCATTTTGTGGAATCAAAATTCATTTCTTAATTGGAATAACCAGGGTTTCACACAATAATCTTATTTCTTTTCATGATTAGGCATTGTAAACTCATTCTACTCAGTGGCATAAATGACATTGATGCTTTGGTTTCATAAGAAAAGCTTCTTATTTGATCGTTTTTTAGAATTAAAGTTTCTCTGTCAAGTAGGACAAACACGGATTCATATAATAATCTCTTTGCTTTTCATGATTGGGCACTATAAGCACATATTCATCATTTGGTTAAATAACATTAATGCTTTGGTTTCATAAGAAAAGCTTCTCTTTCAATAGTTTTTTAGAATTAAAGTTTCTTTGTCGATTGGGACAAACACAAATTCACATAATAATTTCCTTTCTTTTCATGTTTGGGCACTCTAAACTCGTTCTACTCTTTGAGATAAACAACATTGATGCTATAGTTTCATAAGGAAAGGTTTTTTCTCGGCCATTTTTTAGAATTAAAGTTTCTCTATCAATTGGGACAAACACTAATTCACATAATAATCTCCATTCTTTTCATGATTGGGCACATAAGCTCATTCTTCTCATCGGGATAAATGACATTGATGCTTCAGTTTCATAAGAAAATCGTCTCTTTCAATAATTTTATAGAATTAAAATTTCTCTGTCAATTGGGACAAATACGGATTCACATAATAATCTCTTTTCTTATCATTATTGGGCGCTATAAACTCATTTTACTTATTGGGTTAAATGACATTGATGCTTTGGTTTCACAAGAAAAGCTTTTTTTTCAATCATTTTTTAGAATTAAAGTTTCCCTGCCAATTGGAACAAACATGAATTCACATAATAATCTCCTTTGTTTCCATGATTGGGCACTACAAACTCATTCTCCTCATTGGGTTAAATGACGTTGATGCTTTGGTTTCACAAGAAAAGTTTTTCTTTCAATCATTTTTTACAATTAAAGTTTTTCTGTCAGTTGGGACAAATACGGATTCATAAAGTAATCTCTTTTATTTTCATGATTGGGCACTATAAACTCATTCTACTTATTGGGCTAAATGACATTGTTACTTTGGTTTCATAAGAAAAACTTCTCTTCCCACCATTTTTTAGAATCAAAATTCATTTGCCAATTGGAATTACTAGGGATTCATGCAGTAATCTCCTTTTTTTTCATGATTGGGCACTATAAACTCGTTCTACTCATTGGCGTAAATTACACTGATGCTTTGGTTTTATCAGAAAAGCTTCTTATGTGATCTTTTTTTAGAATTAAAGTTTCTTTGTCAATTAGGACAAACACGGATTCACATAATAGTCTCCTTTCTTTTCATGATTGGGCACATAATCTCATTCTCTTCGTTGGGATAAATGACATTGATGCTTTGGTTTCATAAGAGAAGCTTCTCTTTCGATAATTTTTTAGAATTAAAGTTTCCCTATCAACTGGGACAAATAGAGATTCACATAATAATCTCTTTTCTTTTCATGATTGGGCACTATAAACTTATTCTCCTCATTGGGTTAAATGACATTTATGCTTCGGTTCCATAAAAAAAAGCTTATCCTTCAATCATTTTTTAAAATTAAAGTTTCTCTATCAATTCAGACAAACACATATTCCTATAATAATCTCCATTCATTTCATGATTGAGCACCATAATCTCATTCTCCTCAATGAGATAAATAGCATTGATGCTTTCATTTTGTAAGAAAAGCTTTGCTTTCAATCATTTTTTAGCATAAAAGTTTCTCTATCAATTGTGACAAATAAATTTCACACTATAATCTCCTTTCTTTTCATGATTGGGCACTATAAATGTATTCTCTTTATTAGGATAAATGACATTAAAACTTTGGTTTCATAAGAAAAGCTTCTCTTTCGATCATTTTTTAGAATTAAGGTTACTCTGTCAATTAGGATAAACATAGATTCACTTAATATTCTTCATTCTTTTCATGATTGGGCACTATAAACTCGTTCTACTCTTTGGGATAAATGACATTGATGCTTTGGTTTCATAAGAAAAACTTCTCTTCCCACCATTTTTTAGAATAAAAATTCATTTCTCAATTGGAATAACCAGGGATTCACATAATAATCTCCTTTCTTTTCATAATTGGGCATCGTAAACTCATTCTACTGATTGGCATAAATGACATGGATGCTTCGGTTTCATAGGAAAAGCTTCTTATTCGATCATTTTTTAGAATAAAAGTATCGCTGTCAACTAGGACAAACATGGATTCACATAATAATCTCCTTCCTTTTCATGATTGGGCACTATAAACTCATATTTCTTATTAGGTTAAATGACATTAATGCTTTGGTTTCACAAGAAAAGCTTTTCTTTCAATAATTTTTTAGAGTTAAAGTTTCCTTGTCGATTGGGACAAACATGAATTCACATAATAATTTCTTTTCTTTTCATAATTGGGCACCATAATCTCATACTCCTCATTGGGATAAATGACATTAATGCTTTGGCTTCGTAAGAAAAGCTTATCCTTTGGTCATTTTTTGGAATTAAAGTTTATCTGTTAATTGAGACAAACACGGATTCACATGATAATCTCCTTTCTTTTCATGATTGGGCAACATAATCTTATTCTCCTTTTTGGACAAATGACGTTGATGCTTTAGTTTTGTAAGAAAAGCTTCCTTTTCGATCATTTTTTAGAATTAAAGCTTCTTTGTCAATTAGGATATATACAGATTCATATAACAATCTCTTTTCTTTTCATGATTAGGCACTATAAGCTTATTCTACTCATTAGGATAAATGACATTAACACTTTGGTTTCATAAGAAAAGCTTCTCTTTCAATCATTGTTTAGAATTAAAGTTTCTTTGTTAATTAGGATAAACATGGATTCACATAAAAATCTCCTTTCTTTCCATGATTAGGCACCATAATCTCATTCTCCTCATTGGGATAAATGACATTAATACTTTGGTTTCATAAGAAAATCTTCTCTTTCAATAATTTTGCAGAATTAAAGTTTCTTTGTCAATTAGGACAAATACAGATTCATATAGTAATCTTCTTTCTTTTCATGATTTGGTACTCTAAGCTCATTCTAATCATTGGGATATTTGACATTAATACTTTGGTTTCATAAGAAAAGCTTCTCTTTCAATCTTTTTTTAGAATTAAAGTGTCTTTGCCAATTGGGTTAAATATGGATTCACATAATAATCTCCTTCCTTTTCATGATTGGGCACCATAATCTCATTCTTCTTATTTGGATAAATAGCATTGATGCTTTGGTTTTACAAGAAAATCTACTCTTTCAATCATTTTTTGGAATTAAAGTTTCTTTGTTAATTGGGACAAACACAGATTCACATGACAATCTCTTTTGTTTTCATGATTAGGCACCATAATCTCATTCTTCTCATTGGGATAAATGACATTGATGCTTTGGTTTTATAAGAAAAGCTTCTCATTCGATCATTTTTTAGAATTAAAGTTTCTCGGTTAATTGGGACAAACATGGATTTACCTAATAATCTCCTTTCTTTTCATGATTGAGCACTATAATCTCATTCTCCTCATTGGGATAAATGACATTGATGCTTTGGTTTCGTATGAAAAGCTTTCCTTTTGATCACGTTTTAGAATTAAAGTTTCTCTATCAATTAGGACAAATGCAGATTCACATAATGATCTCCTTTCTTTTCATGATTGGGCACCATAAACTTATTTTTCTCATTGGGATAAATGACATTAATGATTTGGTTCCATAAGAAAAGCTTCTCTTTCTATCATTTTTAAGAACATAAATTCACATAATTATCTCAATTCTTTTTATGATTGAGCATTGTAAACTCGTTTTATTGACTGGGATAAATGATATTGATGCTTTGGTTTCATAAGAAAAATTTCTCTTCCCACCATTTTTTAGAATCAAAATTCATTTATCAATTGGTACAACCAAATATTCACGCAATAATCTCCTTCCTTTTCATGATTGTACGTTGTAAACTCATTCTACTCAATAGGATAAATGACATTGATGCTTTAGTTGCATAAGAAAAGCTTCTTGTTTGATCATTTTTTAGAGTTAAAGTTTCTTTATCCGTTGGGACAAACATGGATTCACATAATAATCTCCTTTTTTTTCATGATTGGGCACCATAATCTCATTCCCTTCATTGGGATAAATGACATTAATGCTTTGTTTCATAAGAAAATCTTCTCTTTTGATAATTTCATAGAATTAAAGTTTTTCTGTCGATTGAGGCAAACACGAATTTACATAATAATCTCCCTTTTTTTTTGTGATTGGACTCCATAAACTAATTCTCCTCATTAGGATAAGTGACATTGATCCTTCAGTTTCAAAAGAAATGATTCTTTTTTTGATCATTTTTTAGAATTAAAGTTACAGTAAATTAGGGTAAATACAGATTCACGAAATAATATTCCTTTTCTCATTATTGGGCACCATAAACTCATTCTATTCATTGTGATAAATAATATTTATGCTTTGTTTTAGTATGAAAAGCTTTTCTTCCCACCATTTTTTAGAATCAGAGTTCATTCGCCAATTTGGATATCCACGGCATCATAGTATCATCTCCATTTTTTTCATGATTTGGCACCACAAACTCATTCTATTAATTGGGATTAATGAGATTTATGCTCGTTTTAGTATGAAAAACTTTTTTTCCCTCCATTTTATAGAATCAGAGTTTGTTTGCCAATTTGGATAAACATGAAATCATGGTATCATCTCTATTATTTTCATGATTGGGCACCATAAACTCATTCTTCTGATTGGGATAAACGTCATTGATGCTTTGGTTTCATACGAAAAACTTTTCATCCCACTATTTTTTAGAATTAGAGTTCGTTTGTCAATTGGGATAAACAGGGATTCACGTAACAATCTCTTTTTTTTCATGATTGAGGACTATCAACTCGTTCTACCCATTGGGATAAATGACATTGATGCTTTGGTTTCATAAGAAAAGCTTCTATTTTAATCATTTTTTAGAATTAAAGTTCCTCTGTCAATTAGGACAAACACAGATTCACATAATAATCTTTTTTTTTTATGATTAGGCACTATATTCTCTTTCTCCTTATTGGAATGAATGACGTTGATGCTTTGGTTTTGTAAGAAAAGCTTCCCTTTCAATCATGTCTTACAATTAAAGTTTCTCTGTCAATTAGGACAAACACGATTCACATAATGATCTACTTTCTTTTCATAATTAGACACCATAAACTTATTCTCCTTATTGGGATAAATGACATTAATGCTTCGGTTTCATAAGAAAAGCTTCTTTTTTGATCATTTTTTAGAATTAAAGTTACTTCGTAAATTGGGATAAGCACAGATTCATATAATAATCTCTATTCTTTTCATGATTGGGCACTATAAACTCGTTCTACTCATTGGGCTAAATAACATTAATGCGTTGGTTTCATAAGAAAAACTTCTCCTCCTACCATTTTTTAGAATCAAAATTCATTTACTAACCGGAATAACCAGGGATTCAAGTAATAATCTCTTTTCCTTTCATGATTGGATATTGTAAACTCGTTCTACTCATTGGGATAAATGACATCGATGCTTTGGTTTCATAAGAAGAGCTTCTCATTCGATCATTTTCTAGAATTAAAGTGTCTTTGCCAACTGGGACAAACATGGATTCACATAACAATCTCTTTTCTTTTCCTGATTAGGCACCATAATCTGATTCTCCTCATTTGGAGAAATAGCATTGATGCTTTGGTTTCACAAGAAAAGTTCCTCTTTCAATTATTTTTTAGAATTAAAGTTTCTTTGTTAATTGCGACAAACACGGATTCACATGATAATCTCCTTTCTTTTCATGATTGGGCACCATAATCTCATTCTTCTTATTGGGATAAATGACATTGATGCTTTGATTTCATAAGAAAAGCTTCTCCTTCGATCATTTTTTAGAATTAAAGTTTCTTTGTCAATTGGGACAAACATGGATTCACATAATAATCTCCTTTCTTTCCATGATTGGGCACCATAATCTCATTCTTCTCATTGGGATAAATGACATTGATGCTTTGGTTTCGTAAGAAAAGCTTTCCTTTTGATCATGTTTTAGAATTAAAGTTTCTCTATTAATTAGGGCAAACGCATATTCACATAATGATCTCCTTTCTTTTCATGATTAGGCACCATAAACTCGTTCTCCTCATTGGGATAAATGACATTAATGATTTGGTTTCATAAGAAAAGCTTCTCTTTCTATCATTTTTTGGAATTAAAGTTACTCTGTCAACTGGGATAAACATAAATTCACGTAATTATCTCTATTCTTTTCATGATTGAGCACTGTAAACTCATTTTACTCATTGAGATAAATGATATTGATGCTTTGCTTCCATAAGAAAAATTTCTCTTCCCACCATTTTTTGGAATCAAAATTCATTTGTCAATTGGAATAACCATGGATTCACACAATAATCTCCTTTCTTTTCATGATTGTGCATTGTAAACTCATTCTACTCGTTAGGGTAAATGACATTGATGCTTTGATTTCATAAGAAAAGCTTCTCGTTTGATCATTTTTTAGAGTTAAAGTTTCTTTGTTAGTTAGGACAAACACAGGTTCACGTAATAATCTCCTTTCCTTTCATGATTGGGCGCCATAATCTCATTCTCTTTATTGGGATAAATGACATTGATGCTTTGATTTCATAAAAAAATCTTCTCTTTCGATAATTTCATAGAATTAAAGTTTCTCTGTCGATTGGGGCAAAGACGAATTTATATAATTGTCTCTTTTCTTTTCATGATTTGACTCCATAAACTAATTCTCCTCATTGGGATAAATGACACTAATGCTTCTATTTCAAAAGAAATGGTTCTTTTTTCGATCATTTTTTAGAATTAAGGTTACAGTATGTTGGGGCAAACATGGATTCACGTAATAATCATTTTTTTCATGATTGGGCACCATAAACTCATTCTATTCATTGTGATAAATGACATTTTTGCTTTGTTTTAGTATGAAAAACTTCACTTCTCACCATTTCTTAGAATCAGAGTTTGTTCACCAATTTGGATAACCACGGTATCATGGTATCATCTCCATTCTTTTCATGATTGGGCACCATAAACTTATTCTATTAATTGGGATTAATGAGATTTATGCTTTGTTTTAGTATGAAAAGCTTTTCTTCCCTCCATTTTATAGAATCAAAGTTTGTTTGCCAATTTGGATAAACACGAAATCATGGTATCATCTCCATTCTTTTCATAATTGGGCACCATAAACTCATTCTTCTAATTGGGATAAACGTCATTGATGCTTTGGTTTCATATGAAAACTTTTCATCCCACCATTTTTTAGAATTAGAGTTCGTTTGACAATTGGGATAAACAGGAATTCACGTAACAATCTCCTTTTTTTTCATGATTGGGAACTATTAACTCATTCTACTCATTGGGATAAATGACATTGATGCTTTGGTTTCATAAGAAAAGCTTCTATTTTGATCATTTTTTAGAATTAAAGTTTCTCTATCAATTAGGACAAACATGGATTCACATAATAATCTCTTTTTTTCCATGATTAGGCACTATATTCTCCTTCTCCCTATTGGGATAAATGACATTGATGCTTTGGTTTCGTAAGAAAAGCTTCCCTTTCAATCATGCTTTACAATTAAAGTTTCTCTGTCAGTCGGGACAAACAAAAATTCATATAATGATCTACTTTCTTTTCATGATTAGATGCCATAATCTTATTCTCCTTATTGGGATAAATGACATTAATGCTTCGGTTTCATAAGAAAAACTTCTCTTTTGATCAATTTTTTAGAATTAAAGTTACTCTGTAAATTGAGATACACATAGATTCATATAATAATCTCTATTCTTTTCATGATTGGGCACTATAAACTCGTTCTACTCATTGGATAAATGACATTAGTTCTTTGGTTTCACAAGTAAAGCTTCTCTTTCAATCTTTTTTTAGAATTAAAATTTCTCTATCAACTAGGATAAATACGAATTTGCATAATAATCTCCTTTCTTTTCATGATTGAGAGCCATAAACTCATTCTCCTCATTGGGATAAATGAAATTAATGCTTTGGTTTTATAAGAAAAGCTTTTCTTTCAATCATTTTTTAAAGTTTCTCTATCAATTAGGGCAAACACGAATTCACAAAATAATCTCTATTCTTTTCATGATTGTGTATCATAAACTCATTCTTCTCATTAGGATAAATGACATTGATACTTTGTTTTCATATGAAAAACATATCCTCCCACCAATTTTTAGAATCAGAGTTCATTTGTTAATTGGGATAAATAGGGATTCAGGTAACAATGTCCTTTCATTTAATGATTAGGCACTGTAAACTCGTTCTACTCATTGGGATAAATGACTTTGATCCTTTGGGTTCATAAGAAAAGCTTCTTTTCAGATCATTTTTAAGAATTAAAGTTACTCTGTCAATTAGGACAAACACAGATTCATAAAATAATTTTCATTTTTTCATTCATAAACTCATTTTCCTCATTGGGATATATGATATTGATGCTTTGGTTTCATATGAAAAACTTCCCTTCCACCATTTTTTAGAATTAGAGTTCATTTGCCACTTAGGATAAACGTTGATTCATGTAATAATCTCTTTTCTTTTCATGATTGGGCACTGTAAACTCATTCTACTCATTGGGATTCTCTTTCAAACATTTTTTAGAATTAAAGTTTCTCTATCAACTGGGGCAAACAAGGATTCACATAATAATCTCCTTTCTTTCATGATTGGGCACCATAAACTTATTCTACTCATTAGGATAAATGACATTGATGCTTTGGATATATATAGAAAACTTCTCTTCCCACCATTTTTTTAATCAAAATTCTTTTTTCAATTGCAATAACTAGGGGTTCATGCAATAATCTCCTTTTTTTTCATGATTGGGCACAATAAGCTCGTTCTATTCATTGTGATTAATGGCATTAATGCTTTGGTTTCATAAGAAAAGCTCCTCTTTCAATCACTTTTTAGAATTAAAGTTTCTCTATAAAATAAGATAAAGAATCTTTTCAAGACAAACACAGACTCACATAATAATCTCATTTCTTTTTATGATTGGGCACCATAAATGCATTCTACTAACTAGGATAAATGACATTAATGCTTTGGTTTCATAAGAACAGTTTCTCTTTCGATCATTTTTTAGAATTAATGTTACTCTGTCAATTAGGATAACACGGATTCACATAACAATCTCCTTTCTTTTCATGATTAGGTATCATAAATGCATTCTGCTCATTGGGATAAATGATATTAATGCTTTGGTTTCATAAGAAAAGCTTCTCTCTCTATCATTTTTTAGACTTAAATTTACTTCGTCAATTGGGATAAACTCGGATTCACTAATAATCTTTATTCTTTTCATGATTGGGCACTGTGAACCCATTCTACTCATTGGGATAAATGACATTGATGCTTTGGTTTCATAAGAAAAACTTTTCCTCCCACCATTTTTTAGAATCAAAATTCATTTATCAATTGGGATAAACAAGGACTCACTTAATAATCTCTTTTCTTTTCATGATAGGGCAATATATACTCTTTCTACTAATTGGGGTAATTGGCACTGATGCTTGGGTTTCATAAGAAAAGTTTCTTTTTTGATCATTTTTTAGAATTAAAGTTTCCTTGTCAAGTGGGACAAACACAGATTCTCATAATAATCCCTTTTCTTTTCATGATTGGGCACCACAAACTCATTCTCTTCATTGGGATTAATGACTTTGATGCTCTGGTTTCATATGAAAAACTTCTATTCCTACCATTTTTTAGCATCAAAATTCAATTGTCAATTTTGATAAAGACAAATTATGTAATAATCTCCTTTTTTCTCATGATTGGGTACTGTAAACTCATTCTACTCATTGGGATAAATAACATTGATGCTTTGGTTTCATAAGAAATGCTTCTCTTTCGATAATTTTTTAGAATTTAACATTCTCTGTCAGTTGGGACAAACACAGATTCACATAATAATATTCTTTCTTTCCATGATCTTGCACCATAATATCATTCTCCACATTGGGATAAATGACATTAACGCCTTGGTTTCATAAGAAAAGCTTCTTTTTCGATCATTTCATAGAATTAAAGTTACTCTGTCAATTGGGACAAACATGGATTCACATAGTGAACTCCATACCTTCCATGATTGGGCACCATAAACTCATTCTACTCATTGGGATGAATGATATTGATGTTTTGGATTCATATGAAAAACCTCTCTTCTCGCTATTTTTTAGAATCAAAGTTCATTTCTCAATTTGGATTAATACGGATTCATGTAATAATCTCCCTTTTCTTCATGATTAGGTGCTGTAAACTCATTCTACTCATTGCGATAAACGACATTGATGCTTTGGTTTTATATGAAAAGCTTTTTTTCCCACCCTTTTTTTAGAATTAAAATTTGTTTGTCAATTCAAATAAAATGGATTCATATAATAATCCCTTTTCTTTTCATGATTGGGTACTTTAAACTCATTCTACTCATTAGGATGAATGACATCGATGCTTTGGTTTCATAAGAAAAGCTTCTCTTCTGATCATTTTTTAGAATTAAAGTTTCTCTGTCGTTTGGGACAAGGAGGGATTCATATAATAATACCCTTTCTTTTCATGATCGGGCACTGTAAAATCATTCTCCTCATTGGGATAAATGACATAGATACTTTGGTTTCAAAAGAAAAGCTTCTCTTTTGATCATTTTTTAGAATTAAAGTTACTCTGTTAATTGGTACAAACATAGATTCACTTAATAATCTCTTTTCTTTTCTTGATTAGGCGCCATAAACTTTTTCTCCCCATTAGGAAAAATGACATTAATGCTTTGGTTTCTTTTGAAAAACTTCTTTTACCACCATTATTTAGAATCAGAGTTTGTTTGTCAATTTGGATAAACATGGATTCACATAATAATGTCCATTCTTTTCATGATTGGGCATTGTAAACTCATTCTACTCTCTGGGATAAATGACATTGATGCTTTGGTTTCATAACAAAAGGTAATCTTTCGAACCTTTTTTAGTGTTAAAGCTTCTCTGTCAAATAGGACAAACATTGATTCATATAATAGTCTTTATTTTTTTCATGATTAGGTACCTTAAACTCATTCTACTTATTTGGATAAATGATATTGATGCTTTGGTTTCATTAAAAAAAACTTCTCTTCCTACAATTTTTTAGAATAAAATGTCATTTGTCAATTTGGATAAATACATATTCATGTAATAATCTCATTTTTTTTCATGATTGGGCACTATAAACTCATTCTACTCACGGGGATAAATGACATTGATACTTTGGTTTCATAGGATAATCCTGTCTTTCGATAATTTTTTAAAATTAAAGTTTCTCGATCAATTAGGACAAACATGGATTCACATAATAATCTTCTTTCTTTTCATGATTGGACACCATAAACTTATTTGCCTTATTGGGATAAATGACATTGATACTTTGGTTTCATATAAAAAGCTTCTCTTCACACCATTTTTTGAATCAAAGTTCATTAGTCAATTTGGATAAGCACGAATTCATGTAATAATGACCTTTATCTTCATGAATGGGCACTATAAACTTGTTGTACTTGTTGGGATAAATTACATTGGTGCTTTGGTTTCATAAGAAAAGCTTATCTTTCTATCAATTTTTAGAATTAAAATTTCTTTGTCAGTTGGGACAAACACGAATTTACATAATAATCTCCATTTTTTTCATGATTAGGCACCATAAACACATTCTACTTATTAGGATAAATGACATTGATACTTTGGTTTCATATGAAGAACTTCTTTTCCCACCAGTTTTTAGAATCAGAGTTTGTTTTTCAATTTGAGTAAACACGAATTCACATAATAATCTCCATTCTTTTCATGATTAGGCACTGTAAGCTCGTTCTACTCATTGGGATAAATGACATTAATGCTTTGGGTTCATAAGAAAAGCTTATCTTTTGATCGCTTTTTAGAATTAAAGTTTCTTTGTCAATTGGGACAAATATGGATTCAAATAATAATCTCCATTTTTTTCATGATTGGGCACTATAAACTCATTCTACTTATTGGGATAAATGATATTGATGCTTTGGCTTCCTATGAAAAACTTCTCTTCTCGCCATTTTTTAGAATCACAGTTTATTTATCAATTTGGATAAATACGGATTCACATAATAATCTCCATTCTTTTCTTTATTGGGCACTGTAAACTCGTTCTCTCATTGGGACAAATGACATTAAAGCTTTGGTTTCATAAGAAAAGCTTATCTTTCGATCATTTTTTAGAATTAAAGCTTTTCTGTCAATTGGGACAAACACAGATTCACATAATAATCTCCATTTTTTTTCATGATTGGGCACCATAAACTCATTCTACTTGTTAGGATAAATGACATTAATGCTTTGGTTTCATAAGAAAAACTTCTCTTCCCACCATTTTTTAGAATCAAAAGTCATTTGTCAATTTGGACAAACACAGTTTCACGTAATAATCTCATTTTTTTCATGATTGGGCACTATAAACTCATTCTACTTATTGGGATAAATGATACTGATGCTTTGGCATCATAGGAAAAGCTTATTTTTTGATAACTTTTTAGAATTAAATTTTCTCAGTCAATTGGGACAAATACGAATTCACATAATAGTCTTCTTTTTTTTCATGATTGGGCACCCTAAACCCATTCTCCTCATTGGGATAAATGACATTGATACTTTGGTTTCATATAAAAAGCTTATCTTCCCACCATTTTTTAGAATCAAAGTTCGTTTTTCAATTTGGATAAACATGAATTCACGTAATAATCACCTTTATTTTCATGATTGGGCACGGTAAACTTATTTTACTCATTGGGATAAATGACATTGATGCTTTGGTTTCATAAGAAAACCTTATCTTCTGGTCATTTTCTAGAATTAAAGTTTCACTGTCAGTAAGGACAAACACGGATTCATATAATGATCTCCATTTTTTTGCATGGTTCGGCACCATAAACTCATTCTAGTTAATAGGATAATGGCATTAATGCTTTGGTTTCATATGAAAAACTTCTCTTTCCACCGTTGTTTAGAATCAGAGTTCGTTTGTCAATTTGGATAAACAAGGATTCACGTAATAATCTTTATTCTTTTCATGATTGGGCACTGTAAACTCATTTTGCTCATTGGGATAAATGACATTGATGCTTTGGTTTCATTATAAAAGCTTATCCTCCGATCATTTTTTTAGAATTACAGTTTCTTTGTCAATTAGGACAAACATGGATTCAAATAATAATCTTCATTTTTTTCATGATTGGGCACCATAAACTCATTCTACTTATTGGGATATATGATATTGATGCTTTAGTTTTGTAAGAAAAACTTATCTTCGCACCATTAGAATCAAAATTTATTTGTCAATTTGGATAAGCACAGATTCAAGCAATAATCTCATTTTTTTTAATGATTGGGCACTATAAAGTCATTCTACTAATCGGGATAAATGACATTGATGCTTTGGTTTCACAGGAAAAGCTTGTCTTTCGATAATTTTTTGGAATTAAAATTTCTTAGTCAATTGGGACAAACATGGATTCACATAATAAACTTTTTTCTTTTCATGATTGGGCACCACAAACTCATTCTCCTAAATGGGACAATGATAGTGATACTTTGGCTTTATATGAAATGCTTCTCCTCCCACCATTTTTTTCAAATCAAAGTTTGTTTGTCAATTTGGATAAACACAGATTCACATAATAATAACCTTTATTTTCATGATTGGGCATTGTAAACTTGTTCTACTCATTGGGATAAATGACATTGATGCTTTGTTTTCATAAGAAAAACTTATCTTTCGATCATTTTTTAGAATTAAAGTTTCCTTGCCTATTGGAACAAACACCGATTCACATAATAATCTTCACTTTTTTCCTAATTAGGCACCATAAACTCATTCAACATTTTGGGATAAATGATATTGATGCTTTGGTTTCATACGAAAAACTTATCTTCCCATAATTTTCTAGAATTAGAGTTCATTTGTCAATTAGGATAAACACGAATTCATGTAATAATCTCTACTCTTTTCATGATTGGGCACTGTAAACTCATTCTATTCATTGGGATAAATGACATTGATGTTTTGGTTACATAAGAAAATCATCCTTTCCCACCCTTTTTGAGAATCAAAATTCATTCGTCAATTTGGACAAACATGGATTCATGTAATGATCTCCTTTCTTTTCATGATTAGGCACTACATTGTGATAAATGACATTGATGCCTTGGTTGCGTAAGAAAAGCTTCTCTTTCAATGATTTTTTGGAATTAAAGTTCCTCTATCAATTGGGACAAAGACGGATTCACATAATAATCTCCTTTCTTTTCATGATTGGCCACCATAAACTCATTCTCCTCGTTGAGATAAATGACATTGATACTTTGCTTCATATGAAAAGCTTCTCTTCTGATCGTTTTTTAGAATTAAAGTTCGTTTGTCAATTTGGATAAACACAGATCCATGTAAAATATCTTTTCTTTTAATGATTGGGCACTAGAAACTCGTTCTACACATTGGGATAAATGACATTGATGCTTTGGCTTTATAAGAAAAGCTTATCTTGTAATCATCTTTTAGAATTAAAGTTTCTCTGTCAATTAGGACAAACACAGGTTCACATAATAATCTCTTTTCTTTTCATGATTACCATAAACTCATTCTCCTTTTTGAGATAGTAATTTGGTTTCATATGAAAAGCTTCTCTTCCCACCATTTTTTAGAATCAAAGTTTGTTTATCAATTTGGATAAACACAGATTCACATAATAATCTCCTTTTTTTCCATGATTAGCATTGTAAACTCATTTTACTCATTAGGATAAATGACATTGATGCTTTGATTTCATAAGAAAAGCTTCTCTTTAGATCATTTTTCAAAGTTAAAGTTTATCTGTCAATTAGGACAAACACGAATTCACATAATAATCTCCTTTCTTATCATGATTGGGGCACTATAAACTCATTCTCCTCATTGGGAAAATGACACTGATGCTTTGGTTTTATGAGAAAAACTTCTCTTTCGATTATTTTTTAGAAATAAAGTTACTATGTCGCTTGGTACAAACACAAATTCACATAATAATCTCATTTCTTTTCATGATTGGGCACCATAAACTCATTCTCCTTGTTGGGATAAATGACGTTGGTGCTTTCATTTCATTTGAAAAGCTTCTCTTCCTACCATTGTTTAGAATCAATGTTCATTTGTCAATTTGGAGGAACACGAATTCACAGAATAATCTCCTTTTTTTTCTTGATTAGGCATTATAAAGTCGTTCTACTCATTAGGATAAATGACATTGATGCTTTGGTTTAATATGAAAACTTCTCTTCCTACCATTTTTTAGAATCAAAATTCATTTGTCAATTTGGACAAACACAGAATCACATAATAATCTTCTTTCTTTTCATGATTGGGCACTATAAACTTGTTCTACACATAGGGATAAACGATACTGATGCTTTGGTTTCATAAAAAAAGCTTTTCTTAATCATTTTTTAGAATTAAAGTTTCTCTATCAGTTGTGGCAAACACGGATTCACATAATAATCTCCTTTCTTTTAATGATAGGGCACCATAAACACATTCTCCCCATTAGAATAAATGACTTTGATACCTTGGTTTCATATGAAAAGCTTTTTTTCTTACCATTCTTTAGAATTAAAGTTCATTTGTCGATTTAGATAAACACTAATTCACATAATTTTCTTCTTTCTTTTCATGATTAGGCATTGTAAACTCTTTTTACTCATCGGGATAAATGACATTGATCCTTTGGTTTCATAATAAAAGCTTCACTTTCAATCATTTTTTAGAATTAAAGTTTCTCCATCAATTGGGACAAACATAGATTCACATAATAATCTACTTTCTTTTTGTGATTGAGCACCATAAACTTATTCCCCTTATTTGGGATAAATGGCATTGATGCTTTGGTTTCATAAGAGAAGCTCTTCTTTTGATCATTTTTTAGAATTAAAGTTACTCTGACAATTGGGACAAACACGGATCCACATAATAATCTCCTTGCTTTTCATGATTGGGCAACATAAACTCATTCTTTTCATTGGAATAAATAACATTGATACTTTGGTTTCATATAGCTTCTTTTTCCACCATTTTTTAGAATCAAAGTTCATTTGTCAATTTGGATAAACACAGATTCACAAAATAATCTCCTTTCCTTTCATGATTGGGCACTATAAACTCGTTCTACTTATTGGGATAAATGACATTGATGCTTTTGTTTCATAAGAAAAACTTTCGTTCCCACCATTTTTTAGAATAAAATTTTTTTTGTCAAATCGGATAAACTTGGATTCACATAATAATTGCCTTTCTTTTCATGATTAGGCACTGTAAACTCATTCTATTCATTGAGATAAATGACATTGATGCTTTGGTTTCATATGAAAAGCTTTTTTTTTTTCAAATATCTTTTAGAATTAAACTTTCTTTGTCAATTGGGACAAACACAGATTCACATAATAATTTCCTTTCTTTTTGTGATTAGGCACCATAAGCTCGTTCTCCTCCTTAGGATAAATGGCAATGATGCCTTGGTTTCATATGAAAAACTTTTCTTCCTGCCATTTTTTAGAATCAAAGTTTGTTTGTCAATTTGGATAAGCGCGGATTAATGTAATAATCTCCTTTCTTTTCGTGATTGGGTATTGTAAACTCGTTCTACTCATTAGGATAAATGACATTGATGCTTTAGTTTCATATGAAAAACTTCTCTTCCCACCATTTTTTTAAAATCAAAATTCTTTTGCCAATTGGGATAAACACGGATTCACATAATAATCTCCTTTTTTCTCATGATTAGGCACTGTAAACTTGTTCTACTCATTGGGATAAATAACTTTGATGCTTTGGTTTTATAAGAAAAGCTTCTCTTTCAATCATTTTTTTGAATTAAAGTTTCTCTATTAGTTGGGACAAACACGAATTCACATAATAATCTCCTTTGTTTTAATAATTAGGTACCATAATCTCATTCCCCTCATTGTGATAAATGACATTGATGCTTTGATTTCATATGAAAAGCTTCTCTTCCCACCATTTTTTAGAATTGAAGTGCGTTTGTTAATTTGCATAAACACAGATTCACATAATAATCTCCTTTCTTTTCATGATTAGGCACTATAAACTCGTTCTACTCATCAGAATAAATGACATTGATGCTTTGGTTTCATAAAAAAGGTTTTTCTTTCAATCATTTTTTAGAATTAAAGTTTCTCTGCCAATTAAGATAGACATAGATTAACATAATAATCTCCATTCATTTCATGATTGGGCACCATAAACTCATCAGTTCAATGGGATAAATGACATTAATTCTTTAGTTTCATATAAAAAATTCTCTTCCCACCATTTTTAGAGTTAAAATTTATTTGTCAATTTGGATAAACTCGGATTCATGTAACAATCTCCTTTCTTTTCATGATTGGGCACTGTAAACTTGTTCTACACATTGGGTTAAATGACATTGATGCTTTGGTTTCATAAGAAAAACTTTTCTTCTTGCCATTTTTTAGAATCAAATTTGTTTGTCAATTTGGATAAACATGGATTCATGTAATAATCTCATTTTTTTTCATGATTGGGCATAGTAAACTTGTTCTGCTCATTGGGATAAGTGACATGATGCTTTGGTTTCACAAGAAAAGCTTTTTTTTCAATGATTTTTTAGAATAAAATTTTCTTTGTCAATTGGGACAATCATGGTTTTACATAATAATCTCCTTTTTTTCCATGTTAGGCACCACAATCCCATTCTCTTAATTAGGATAAATGACATTAATGCTTTGGTTTCATAAGAAAAGCTTTTCTTTCGATCATTTTTTAGAATTATAATTTCTCTATCAATTGGGACAAACACGGATTCACATAATAATCTCCTTTCTTTTCATGATTGGACACACTAAACTCATTCTCCTTCTTGGGTTAAATGACATTGATGCTTTAGTTTCATATGAAAAGCTTCTCTTTTGATAATTTTTTAGTATCAAAGTTTCTTTATCAATTGGGACAAACACAGATCACATAATAATCTCCTTTCTTTTCATGATTAGGCACCATAAACTCAATCCTCTCGTTGGGATAAATGACATTGATTCTTTGGTTTTATATGAAAAGCTTTTTTCCCCACCATTTTTTAGAATCAAAATTTATTTGTCAATTTGGATAAACATGGATTTTTGTAATAATCTCATTTCTTTTCATGAGTGGGCGCTGTAAACTCGTCAGCTCATTAGGATAAATGATATGACGCTTTGATTTCACAAGCAAAACTTCCCCTCCCATCATTTTTTTGAACCAAAATTCGTTTGTCAATTTGGATAAACACGGTTCAGGTAATAATCTCTTTTTTTTTCATATTGGGCACTGTAAACTCATTCTACTCATTGGTATGAATGATATTGATGGTTTCATTTAATAAGAAAAGCTTATCTTTCAATCATTTTTTAGAATTAAAGTTTCTTTTATCAACTGGGACAAACACGGATTCACATAATAATCTTCTTTCTTTTCATGATTGGGCAACATAAACTAATTCTCATTAGGATAAATGACATTAATGCTTTTGTTTAATAAGAAATGCTTCCCTTTCGATCATTTTTTGAATTAAAATTACTCTACCCTTTGGGACAAACATGGATTCATATAACAATCTCCATTATTTTCATGATTGGGCACCATAAACTCATTCTACTCATTGGGATAAACGACACTGATGCATTGGATTCAGAATAAATGCTTATCTTTGGATCATTTTTTAGAATTAAAGTTTCTTTGTCAATTGGGACAAACACAGATTCATTTAATAATCTCATTTCTTTTCATGATTGGGCACTATAAGCTCATTCTGCTCATTAGGATAAATGACATTGATGCTTTGGTTTTATAAGAAAAGCTTTGTCTCCCACCAATTTTTACAATTGAAGCTCGTCTGTCAACTAGGACGAACACTAATTCGCATAATAATCCTTCCTTTTCATGATTAGGCACCATAAGCTTATTCTACTTATTGGGATAAATGACTTGATGCTTTGGTTTCATAAGAAAAGCTTCTCTTTCGATCATTTTTTAGAATCAAAGTTTGTTTGTCAATTGAGACAAACACTGATTC
>JBBYHO010203230.1:3092-25850 GCA_038382025.1 Adansonia gregorii | reverse complement strand
ACCAATTAATTTTAGCAATGCGCAAAAAAAAAATTCAAACCACAATATCAAACAATCAAATAAAATATTTATGTCTTGCAATGTTGATAGAATATATATTATAATGTTTAAAAAATATCTATAATCTATATTTTCAAAATAATAACTATTTTCTTAAAAAATATGTTCCTAAGTCCCCTGAGGGTCTGTACCATGACTTTTGTGAGGCATGTGTTCCTACGTTTTTAAGATGAAAGAGTGCATCGAAAAACACACACACAGACACACATTAGAGTAGGTTGAATAATGATTTTGGGCCAAATGTTGGCCCATTAAATGAAAGTGGCCTAATGATTGCCACCAGCAGGTTGGATCATCTGAGCCTCATTAAAACGTTGGGCGACGGCATTGGATTGGGAGCTTGAAGCTAAGCTAGCTCCGCTCCTGCAGGGAGAAAAACAAGCGGATGCATCAACCTTAACTATTCTAATATCTATTTGAAGTAAATAATGCAAAATGTAATTAGTAGTATACTTGTTCACTCTCCTCATGATTGATGTTAACATATAGTAATTAGTCACTTCCTCTGATATTTATTCCGGGTTTACTTACACATACTTCTGTCCTTCCAAATGGAAAAACAATTAGCAATAGCATTGAGGTGAGGTTCCCCCAAATTAAAATAAAATTATTTGACAGATATCAATTATCTAATTAGTTAATTAAGTAAAATTTTATGTGAACGTTAGATCAAATTCATGAAACTAACTCAAATTTTATGTAGACGGTATCGAACTTGACTGTCGATAAACAGTTTGTGGTGTTTGAATCGAGTTATAATAGAGCTGCCAACTAAACACAAAATCATCATATAACATGTCAGCCAGCTAACATTTTAAAGACAGCAGATTAAAAAAAAAAAATTAAATGCGTAATAATCTCATCATGCGAGTTATGGATATAAAAGTTGGAGAAATTATAGATAGATTGAGAATTTTTTTTTTAAAAAAAATGTTATAGTTAGACAACTTTATTCCAAATCTAGTTGTTTTGATTGATTAACTCAAAAGTTGCTCCTTAAAATATTGTTTTCGCCCTGGACACAACCTGAATACATGTTCAAAAACTATTTCCAAACATTAAGAAATCCAATAACTAATTAATGCTTGATCATATAGTTATTGATGCTCCCATGTTATCTTCAATATTTTTGGTAGTAATAACCGCAGACATGCTTGGAATCCTCTTCTTCTGTCATTAATTTCAAAATCCAATATTGTTGTCCTGATGAATTCATAGTCAAAGGAATTAAAACCAGCATGCACGTGGCCACTAAGCAAGCTCTATCTCAACCATCTATTTCTTAATTTTGGCACTAAATATTTTTTAAAACCATTAATCCATGTTGGCGTCTAAAAATTGTTTACATCAAATGCCAAGTTATCCAACCATGTTGCCAAAAGATTATCACAAATCTCTTCACATGATCCCATAAAAAAATATAATTAAATGAAAATTTTTTAAATTAAACTAATAATAGCATTATAACGGCGCCATTAATTTAATCACATCCTTAATCTTGCAGACTTTGGTACGTATATGTTAACTTAAATTATCAAGATATGCAGAAAGGATTTTGCAGATTTTATCACACATGTTTGTTTGTACACAATTGGGGTTCTTGGCTAGTAGAGAATCTAATTAAGTTTTTTTGCAAATATATCATTACCCACAGGCCATTCTTCTTGAAATCCATCTGTAACTATATATATACACAAACCTAAATAAATTAAATTTGAATAATTAATTATTGGCCAATCTGCATTATAGGAAAGAATCCTATGTAAAGTTGAAGCAGCCTAGCAAGGAATACAAGGTTCATGTCTCCATTTCATTTTCAATTAGAAACCCTAGTTGTCTTTCTGTTTCCATGTGTTACCCATTGTGGCCAAGTAGTTATTAAAAATTATTTCTTTAGTATTATAGTGTACCATCATGACATTGCTAGTCATCAATCCTATTTTGGTACAAAAAATTATAAGAATGAAGTCGAAAGCTATGACTATAATGCGAAACTTGATTTTATCCACTTATGTAAAAAATGATGTTTCAGGTATAGACAAAATAATACGTCTAAATCAAGCAAAATAACGTGAAAGAATTTGTTCAAATGACTAAATTTCTTGAATATGCTGGGCTTCGTTGTTGAATAGTATTGTACTCGAAACTATATGAATTTTGAATTAATCATGATGAATATATATATATATATATATTGAATAACAAGGATTTGTGGTGCTGATAACAGAATGAGGATCGATCGTAGGTTAGCTACTAGACAATGAGACAATTAATTAGCTAGGTGGCTAACACCTGTACAAGAAGAATATGAATGAATATTATAATTGATTTGGATCAACTGAAACATGTATCATGCAAAAGAAGTGGTGCATGCTGCAGTTGTTGACAATTACTTTGCATCCGCCAGTGAAAATAAGAAATGGACCCAAAGCGAAAGCTACCTACATGATTTGACTAAAGGAGTAGAAGAACTGGAGATGGTGGGAAAGAAAAAGAGACTGAGGAAAAGGAGATTCATGAAAGTGGGGTAAAAAGAGTACTAGTGTGTTGGACGCTAGAGAGTGGGTGACAGTGGGTCAAAAAAAAAAAAGACTCAGAAAAGGGAGGGCAGTGCAATAATGTACAAAGACTCTGCCTGCGAAAGGATCGGTACATTGGGCTTTCGGATGCCATACCAACGCGTGCATAGATTGTCAGCACAAGATTGCCAACGTACTCTTCACGTCACGAGAACGACCATTTCCAACTCTCCTTATTTTCTTCTGCTCTTCGTCTGTTTCTCATCTTCTCCTCTTGCGTCTGTATGTGTGAAGATACTTTCTCTCTCTCTCTCTTTTTCTTGACTTTTACTTAAAAGAGGAGAGAATTGCTTTCTTAGACTTTTTTTTTTTTTTTTTTTAAGGTAAACAAGGAATATAAACACTATGAAAAATTTAAAAATGATAAAAAATATATAATTATTATAATATTATTTTTTTAGAATTTTATAAAAGTAATTAACTTGATATAAAAAATTTAAAACTTTAATAAATACTTAAAATCGTTAAGTAATGTCTATAATCGTCAGTTAATCGAACCTTTTTTTATAAACTTCAATTTTATTTTGTTCATCGTTAGCGTTTACCCTTTAGTACTGAATTAAAAAAATCAGCAAAAAAAAGAATCATAACAAGGTCTGTCTTTACTTCAATGCAACTCACAAGCATTTTTTTTTTAATCTTCAACACAACAGTACAAAAGAACATGATACTAAAGCAATATATATATATATACATATATATATATATGTTGGAAGAGAATCACATTTTTTTCCTGGCCAATGCTAGCTCGAGTTGCTGCTGTAAACGGACTACTCATCACTAGCAACTTGAGTACAAATTAACTTGGAAACTCTTATGGCATGATCCAACCATCAAACATCCCTCCCTTCAATCCTAGGAAACCTGATATATATACATATATATATATATATAGCCCAAAGACATAAATATATCTTTTATTTCTCCATAATTATGTCTTCAAACCCCTTCCGGATGAAAAGTTCTCACTTGATAAATTTTTACTTTATACAACACTACCTAGGTACCAAAACATTGGATATTATAATTATACATAATTAAAATTTTCATATGATGATTAGTTGCCCTCTTGAAGAGTTCAAATTATCAATTTAAATGTTGTTGCTAAAGCCATGGCCAAAACCCGGTTTGATTATCAATGCTGCAGAACATGTTGCTGATGCTTTCTTCTTTTGCCATTTGATCCATCTTTTGGCATTGAAGGTGATCAGGCTGCATTGATGTGGTTTGGAATACTTGTACAACAACACCACCGCCACTACATGTTGGCCTTGTGGATGTTGGAAAGCGAGCTCTGCGCTTTGGATTAGTAGATAATGGTCCGTCAATTGCTGGTGTTCTTGAGATATCCAACTTGACATCTGAGCTGTTTTCACTTTTGTTACTGCAGGAACCTTCAGTTTCTTTATTGAGATTGATAGATTCAGCTGGTTCTCTGCTTTTCAGTGCCAATATCTGCTCCCACAAAATTTATTTATCTAATCAAAGATGAAGCATGTTACACCAAATACTAAATAATTCTAAATAAAATAGCGAGATCATTATCCACACAAAAGGGAGACAAAAACTATCCCAGGTTTATCGTAACTTGTAAGCGAGATCTCTCATTCATTGTCATGATTACCTTTAGCTTCAAATTATGATTAATCAACCCAATCAAATAGTAAAATGTGACGAGAAAGAGGTTTGTAATTCAAAACAATTCAAGAAAGTACTGGCAGAAATAAAGCTCTGAAAATCATGATTCCCATCGAAAATCGATAAAGCATGGAACGATAGTGTAGAAGATAAAAAATACATATCCTTCAAACTTAATCATTCAGCAATATATACGTGACTAATGCAATAGCAACTTTGAAGTTTTTCTCAACTTAAAAATTAATAAGAAAAAAAAAAACCCGAAAGGAGATTATATTTGGATTTAATTTTTTATTTTCATTAGCTAAGAATACCTCTGCATGAAGCTTTTGGTTCTGGGCTTCGAGTGCATCATTATCTGCTTTGATTACTTCGTACTGTCTCTTAAGGAGATCATAGTCTTTCTCTAGTTGCTTGGTTTTCCACCTAGCTCTTCTATTTTGAAACCAAATAGCAATCTGCTTTGGTTGCAAACCTAAAGCTCTAGCCAGCTGCATTTTTCTCTCAGGTTCAAGCTTGTTACCCAACTCAAAGTTCTTCTCGAGAGTCTTAACCTGTTCCATGTTAAGCCTCCTCTTCTTTTCTCCTGCCTGTGAACTATCATCTGATAAATCATCCTCTACATTTGCTTCCTGGCATACATCTATCCCTGAAAATGACATTGATCTCTTCCCAAGAAATGATGCAACACCTATGCCCCCGACCCCCCCCCAAAAAAAATCAAAGGCAAGAACATAGATAAGATTATAAAGTGATTAACCTTTTCTCTAAAGAGAAAAGAGAGATATCAAATTAACATACCATGAAAGCCTTGGGGTGTGCACGAAGGCAGCATTTGATTGATAGAAGTGAGGGGTTGATGAGGATGAGGATCTTCATCATGATTATGAGGAGTTTGGAGCATGAAATTTCCGGGGAAGAAACCCATCCCATTGCAAGACATGAGCCCAGCAGGCAGGTTTTAATAAGCCCCCAAATAATTTTACGAAAACTTTATTCATAATCCGACTACTGTCATGGTGTTCAATTGAAGGAAGGATAATGCAGCAGTTCCTCGGAGTGGACACAGAGTTTAATGTAGTTAAGAAAAAAAAAAAAAAGCAAAAGAGAGATTTGATATTTCAGACTAAAGGAAAGTTAAATTTCTTGAATTACAAGGTGATGCAGACATTTGTGTAAAATAGATAGCTTATATACCTTATCAACTTCAAGGAGCAAACCATTTTTTCTTTTATCCTCTGTGTGTGTGTATATATAAATATATATTCTCAGAGAGGAGAGAGAAAGATATGAACGATGACTTTATAGTTCCACTTCTCTTTATATGGCGAGAGATTTATTTGACTAAAAAAATGAATTTTTAAAATGTTTTTCTTTTATAAATATGACATTGCTATTGGAGAAGAAAAAAGTTTGTCCTTTTTTTTCTTTTTAAAAATATTAAGAATTTAAGTAAAATTTCATGAAATTTTGTTTTAAATAATTGCAACAAGTTTTGATGCATGCATTTGCATGTTCAAGAAAAAAGTGAGAATAGAAAAAGAAGGCATAGCTAGTAGAAAAATGGATGGGAGACAAAATGAAAAGGCTACTAACTAACTAAACCTGGTAATGTGGTAACTCTGGAAACATACTTCATGCAGTGATTCCAGTCCAAGTCCAATAATTTGAGGTCTTTTTTGCACACTTGAGGGACAAATAGTTCTGTTTTCTCGATAAAGACAATTGTCTTTAGACATAAATAAAATTTTCCGGATGGTAACCAAGCAATTTTCTACAAGCTTGATTCCGTAAATAGCTATATATAATTAAGTGTAGACAATCGCATCCTATTTCATATTTTAACATTCCCAGTTTTAAAGAAATCTGACTCGTTTTTTTTTTTTTGGTTTAAACAAATTAAAAACACACGGAGTGTTCGGAACTTCAGATCAGTGAACTGAAAACTGAAAAGAGTTTAGGGTTTCTGAGAAAAAGAAACTTTTTGATGCGCTGATATTTTATGTTATCTTATTTATGAGAAGAGAAAAAGATTGCTTAAGGAAAAGTATAAATGATGACTTTAATGTATAGGATTTTAATGACGATTATTATTTTATAATTTCAAAATTTTCATGGCTTATATTTTGTCATTGTAACATTATTACGATCATAATCACAAAAGTGACAAAAAGGCGCCAGCCGCGTCATTTAAGTCCTTGTGTTTAGGGTGTAAAGGGCATATTTATATCTGAAGGTTGGGGGGGTGGAGGGAGGGAGGGAGGGATAGAGAAGAGTCAGGAATCTAGGGATGGTTCCAAGGAGGGGGACAGGAGTTGCTACCTAAACCACCAACAGGTATCGTGCAATGGATTAGCATTAGGACCAAAGCCTCTTCCCATCCATTTATCCTTTTCATCAGTTCAGTCCTCTCTCTGTGCAAATGGCTTTGTATTTAGAGTGTATATATGTATTTGAAATTAAGAGAGAGAGAGAGAGAGAGAGAGAGACAGAGGGGTTAGAACTTTGAAAAGCCGAAGCAAAACTGATGATGTTAGGAGGCCTACAAGAGCTGATTTTTTTTCTTTTGTCTTTGAGCCCCCATCCATCCATTATCTCCATCCCACTCCACTGCTCTTCTTTCTTCTGCCACCCCTCACCTGTTACCTCATGCACTCACTCATTTCATGCCCTATTCTCTCTTCTCTCCCTCTCTCTCTCAATTTCAATTCAAATTTTAATCTATAAAAAAAAACATTTCCCAAAAATCCCATGCTAAAGCAAGGTTCTTCATGATCATCAAATCTCAGAACTTTCCAACAAACAAATACAGGTTATCTGATTAGACATAGATGCTTCCACACACACATATATATATATATATAAAAATTTGTTCCAGGGGTTGGGTTTGGATTACGAGGCGGGTCTTCTCTTTTAGAAACCTACTTTTTAACTTTTGCATCTAAACTTTATTTTTACCCTTTTCGAACTTTGATATATGCCGATCATCATTAGCAGATACGTCCTTTTCTATTACTGAAATTTAAATATAATAACTGAATTTGTAATTTTTTCATATGACTTAGTTTTTAGTACAATTGGCCACTCAATTTTAAATGGTATAACAATCACCTTTTTCCAATAAAATTTTCATTTAATGTTTTTGAGCTCATTGAATTACGCGTTACTGTTAATTCTTTTTATCTCGCACTTTTCTATACACTTCATCCGTTTATTATTTTTCTAGTTGCATTGATTCATTAAAATTTAAATATAATAATTGATTTTTTTTCTCTCTTAGACCCAATTAAACCCGTACCATCACTTGACCGTTATTTTAAGTTTTTAACCTTTTTGGACTTTGGATTACAGTTGAAGTTATACCGTGAAGTGTACTACAGTTTTGCTTTGTTTGACTTGCTCTTCTCTTCTTTAAATTTATAATATTCTTTTGCATAGCTTCCATCTGTGGTTCCTACCACGATCATAAACTATTCACCTCTTCTCCCTTACACACAAACACAAACCAAAAAATATGGATGTTCAGTAATAAGTAAAACTTAAGAGATTAAAATTAAATTAAAACTTAAGAGATTAAATTACTTTAGAATTAGGACGTTTGCATTTGATGAAATTAACTATCGTCTTGACTAATTAATGATTTATAAGAAAAGAGAGAAACCTTTCTACCATATCTATATGTTAATTAAACATGGATTGAAGTTTTGAACTAGTTAAGACATGACGGACACAAATACACTACATATCAATCTACTTTCAAGAAACTAACGCATGTTTATACTAGAAATACAAGTAGTTAAGCATAATATACATATGCATTAAACCCTAGCTAGTAACCTAACCTCATATATTCAATTAAGTCATTACACTGCCAATTCTATAATTAATTATATATATATATATAGTTATTTGAATTTAAACATTTATTTCTTGTATATAAGCTTTTGAAAATATAAAAGCGAGCAAAAGAAGATTAGGCCATAGATTTTGCTAATGCATATATTTATATGTATTTATATATGGTGCATGCATGGGAGGTGCGGAGAGAAGAGAGATGGTATTGGTATTGGTAATGGTGTTTGTTTGTGTAGACAAATGTTTTGATTTGATTGGAAAAATGAATAGCTGCTTTTATTCAACAGCCGGACCGAGTGGGGATGTATCTAAACAGGAGAATGGCATATATAGTTTAGAACACTTGTAATACCCAACCGATCTGCATATTGGCCGGTGAAAGTGGGTTCCGTTGCGTGGCGATCCTAAAAACACTGCTCTCAGAAAAAAAAAAAATTGGGCAAAGTGCCTTCACATGACTTTATTAGTTGGAATTGTTGAAGCTTAACCCATTTCAACGAGGTCGCTAATGGATGGATCCATGCTGTCTACCTGTTATCTCCCCTCATTTTTTTTTTCTTTCTTCCTTTCTTTTGACTTACAACTATTATTAACATTTAAAAATTAAAGGGAAAATACTGTTAAAGTTTACCAAAATAAATAAAACCGAAGAGCTGAATCTTCTACTCCACATGCCATCGCATCTTTGCTTCAGTTATGGTTGGTTTCAGCTTGCATTGCCAGTCCCATGTGCTAAACTTTGCTCAGTATTTTATTTTATTTTTGCTCAATATTTTTGGGCCGAAAGAGGAAGTGGGATATCCAATATGGCAGCGTGATTGTCAGCAACTGATTTCATTGTTTAATTATTTTCATCGTGGCATGGCCGGGACATTCATAATTTTTTTTTTTTCTCATGAGCATGGGCCATCATCACAACCGTCCAACGAACTGCATGTCTGCAAACTTTCTCGGATTCGCCACAAGTTCAGGACAGCATGCTTTATATCCACGCATGATAACTAACTTACCCGAAAAAAAAAAAGGATTATTATTATTATTATTATTATTATTATTATTATGTGCTGTTAACGGAGTGTTTTAACCATATAATTAGAGTTAAAATATTTTATTTAATTTTATATACATTTAACATTTTAATAAATTCAATGTTGAATTTTTTAATATAATTATATTAATAGTTCATGTAAAATTTAAATTGATTAAATATGTTTATCACATTAATTGAGTATATTATTTTTTTAAATGATTAAACATTTTTATATCAAATAAAAAAAAAGCAATTTTAATTTACTCAAACTTTGAAATGCATCACCTACACAAGCAGAGCGTGAAAACAATGATCCAATTAAATAAATATAAATAACAAAAAATTATAAAAATATATATGAAATTAAATTAATTTTACACTAGTATAAACTTTTATATATTTTTTTATTCATTTTCAAGAGATGTCAACCAAAAATATAAAAAATAACGTCAAACTTGACTAAAGGTTAGAAAGGAGAAAAAAGATCGCACCTTTTTTTTTATCTTAGGCAAAGCTCTCTTTTTAAGTGTTAATATTTAAAAAATAAATAAAATTAAGTAAAAATTTAAGTTTTGTATTAAATGATATTTTAAAACTCGTTAATAATATAAATATATTGTTTTCAATTTTATAAATTTTTTATAATCTAATTCAAATTTTTTATATGACTTGGTCAATTTAATTGGTGTCATTTAGCTACATCATCAAACTCGTTCAAACGCTTCATTATCAAAGTAGCGACGAACTTGAAGCAAGGTTGTTATTTCAAATATGTGATTTATTTTTAGGGGGGAAAAAAACAAAACACGGAAAGGGAGTTTTGGTCAAAATATGGGCTTAGACTAAATAATAGCTCAGTAGTCAGCCCGACAAATAAGCAAGTGGAACATTAAGAAAAAAAAAAGCAAACGATATGTTGAGAAAGAGATGCCCATATTTCTGTTGGGCTTGGCCAGAGCCTAAAATTTTGATTTTTTACCATAGCCCATGCCCCATATAAAATGTGAGACCCAAATCAGATAAATAAGAATATATATACATATATATATATATATATTGTATATGTATATTAAAAGTTAGCCAGTGTCAAAGCTCAAACAAAACACATAACTTGAAGAAAAGAAAAAAAAAAAAAAGCAATGGTACTTTGCTCGATCCTTTTTATTAATATCTTCTAATCCTTCATTTTTTTATATTTTTTAATTGAATTTTTTTGCTTTAAGAATGAAAACGAAACAAAAACAAGCTTTCTTCACGCCGACTATTTTGGAGACAAAACTGATGTGTCAAAGTTGTTTCCCATCCAAATTTGCAGAGAAATCCGCCAAAATCGTACAGCTATAATATTGTCTCAGATCTTACCAGAGCCTTCACTCGCTGTCGTTATCTACAAGATTAACGATTTTACAACTAAATTCATTTTTTTTACCGCGTCTTTATTTATTTAATAATAATGAATTAAATGCATTAATTTTAAAATTAACTAAACATTTTACAATTAAATAAAATTAATTATACAACTATACATTTATTATACTAGGTTGTGAATATACACACACATATGCCTAAAATTTAGTACTTTCGTTAGGAGAAAAAAAAACCAACATATGTGTGTGTATATATATATATATATATATATATGTATAGTTTAAATATATGACACCTAATAACCATGTGTTTAACCTATTATTGTGGTTACAAGATATGCATGGTTTTATACATTATTGATGGAGTTTTAAAATTTTATACGACAAGAATTTAAAAATTAAATTTTTATCCTATTGAATATGTACCATCCTATTAAAGTTACTAATAAATTTTTAATATCCATAAAATGTAGTATTAGATAATTTTCTTCTATTTATATTTCTACGAGTGTCTTTTGACTCTATTTGTTTTTTTTTCCTCGGTATTAGATTTTTAAGCATACTCTTCGGTGCAATCACGTGTATCTTGGATTATTAAAAATTTTTATCCAAATCTCGATGGATTACAGCCTACATGGGAAGTATAAACTTTTCATACGTCTCTCTTTTACTTGTTTTGTCCTCATGCAAAAGAAAAAGAAAAAAAAAAAAAAACCTTTGTATCTAGTCTCTCTCTAGATATATAATGTGTTTCTTTTTTGAAAAGTGGACATGTAATTAATATATTTCAAGCATGAGCATTTTGTAAATAAGTATATATTTTCCCTCACAACAGAAATGTGTAACCTAGATTTTTAATTTATAATATGTATCAACATGCATGGTAGACCTCAATAAAAGATAGGAACTGCGTAATAAGATCGATATAAAAAGTTTATTTATCAGTATAAAGTTTCCTACTTTATTATATATGACTAATTTCAACATTAATTCTAAGGATTTGCATATGGATAATATATTGATATGAATAGCATATCAAAGACGTCAAAATTTAGATACATTTAATATACACACACAAACACATGCATACAGTAAAGAATATGAGAGAACCCTAAAAACTTGAAGTAGTAAAGGTTAGTTTAAATTATAAACTGGGTTTAAATATTTGCTTGTGAATAAGCCTCCATACAAAATAATGCACAGGAAGACGATATAAACATAAAGGTAAATAATAATGTTCTTTCTATTGACATCTTTTTTTTTTTTATAATCTCCTAATTGCAGGCTTATGTGCGTCCTCATGCAACGCGACACCTCATATACGTTAATCGCAATGGCTCTGATTATCTGCTCTTCAGCAATGAGAATGAAAGTCGTCGCAATAGACTTAAAATCTTTCTTCTTTTTTTTTTTTTTCATTTTTCATGATATTAATTTGTCTAAGTTAATATGTTGAAATTAAAAAAAAAAAAAACTGATAATGTTACACTCTAGAGAAAAATGGTGTGCGGTAAATCCCGTGTCAGCGACTGTCATCGGCTTTCGAGGTTGCCCTTTCTGGGTCCACTCCTAAAATCTGTGTCTCTATTTTTTAGCCTTAAACCAAGGTCATTAACAGGAGAAAATTATACAGATATAGCCATGCGTAGCCTTCCTGTACACTTTGAAATTTTGCCATATTCATGAGACTGTCACTGTCAATCAACTAGGATAATCTTAAAAATTTAGGAGCATTTGCTTTCCCTCTTTGGTGCAATGAGAGTAGTTATTTTCCTTCGTAATCATAGCTGTAAATCTACTCATCAAACCTAAAAAATATTTATAGAACTATAGAACTCTTATTTTTTATTTTTTTATACTAATAATAGGATGACAGACTTGATTAATATGCAAGCCTTGATAATAGGGATTAGATAACAAGGATAACTGCCCCTTGTTTAACCCTTGCTCTACATTACTACTAGTGATGAGATCACCAAACCCTAAATGTACATGGAAAGGCAAGCAATGCTTAATTTAGTAAAACAAAGGTGAGGAGGATGACAAAGACTGATTATTACATAAGTAAACTCCTGATAATGGCTGCTTGGTCACTATCGGTGTCTGTCGAAGCTAATAGCTCGGATAACCGATCGCTTAGGTCTTCCACCTCTCTGTGTAAGCTTCTGATGTAGTTGCAAGTCTCCTGTAACACCTTGGAAGCTGATACCTGAAGAGAAATTATAAGGAAATGTTAATTAAAAAGAACATTATCTGTTTAATTATAATTAATTTAGGGGATAATTTTAAATTTTAAAAACATCGAATTAAATCAAGTTTTGTTGATACATTTGAGTGTGATGCATAGACATGGTGCCCGCTAAAAGGGAACAGATTGAGTCCCACACCTTCAACTTGTTGCTAGATGCACCACATGAAAATAAATGAGGTTGTGAATATGACTTATCTACAAAAGTGGAACGAAGGCCACACAAAAGAAAGGAAGGAAGAATTCTTTTTTTTTTTTTTTTTTTGAATTTCAAGTAGAGAGAGAGAGAGAGAGAGAGTATGTAGAAGGAGAGAAATGTAAAAGGACAACTGTTTGCTACCTTGTCGGAACGCCTACCACGAAGCTCAGGGATAAGCTTTTGCAACTTGGAAACGAGATCGGTGATTTGATCATCAGTAATCCTGGAAACACCTGACTGCCTGGAACGTGATCTTCTGCTTGACATTGTATTCAAAAACTATTACTGGCTTGTATATTCTGTCAGGAGATTAAAGAAATGAAGGTTCCAAGAGAGAAAAGGATAACAATGTGATGAAACTCTTAATTAGAGACAAATGGGATCGATGTAGTTTTGTCAGAGAGGAACACCGAAAAAAGAAAACCTAAAGAAAAATTTTGAGGTGTGGGAAAAGAATAAAAGCTGAGTCTGAGAAAGCAATTAGGAAATGTTAAATAGACAAAGTTATGGAGAGAGAGATAAGGTAAGCATGGGAACAACGAGAAGAGCAAGAAAGCTAGAGAATTGATGCTTTGGAAGTGAACAAAGGGGCAATTGCATGGATGAGAGCAGTGAGCTATGCTGCTTATTATATAGGGCTAATAAGCAGTTTTGATTTTTTTTTTTTTTTTTTTTTTTTTGGGAATGTGTGTGTTTGTGAATGACCGTATGGTGTTGTAGGCGCTGCATTAGGAAAAAAGAGAAGGTCAGGGGAACGAAGATAGGCCATAGTGAATAGTGAGTGTCCTTCGTTGAGTGTCCTCAAACTGGGGTAAGTAGGCAAGTGGGTTAAGGGGCAATTGTGGTCGATAATCATCCAACTACGCGGGCCTCCCTTCTGTCAGTTTAGCACGCAAGCCCACGTTATCTTATTACTTCCTGTCATTTGAATTATATAATACTATTAACACATGTTAATAAATCACTGTATCTTCTACATTATTATTATTATTATTATTATTATTATTATCATCATTTCATTAAAAAAAACAGCACACACACACACTCTCTCTCTCTCTCTCTCTCTAGAGAGAGTTTGGTAATGGTAGCTCAAGAATAGACCGAGAGTTCTTAGTGTTCGTGGTCGGGGTCGGAAAGTCCGAAAAATTTTTGGTATATGAGCTAACAAAGAGGGATAACGAGCGATATTGTTGACCAGCTCCCTCCCCTCCCCATCCCCAAAATCTCTTCCATAATTTTGGTCACGACATGGCACGTGTCTTCTCGTAACCTCTGCGTTGCGCACCCAACCCGATTCCTCTGCAACATTTTCTTCTATTTCATATTATTTTTTCATTATTGATTATTATATTTTTAAGATTTTTTTTTAAAAAAATAAAAAATAAAAATCTAGCGGTGAAGTAAGCATTGGAGCGGTTAAAGAAGTATTCCAGACACTCCTTCTTGGGCATATATTCTACGTTCGTAATTGTAAGGTAATCTGGGGGCACGAGCTCAACTTACCTAGGTTTAAAAGCAAGTATGTAGAGTTTTGGTTGATATAGAAAGGAGGAAAAAAATACGTTTATCTATGGAATATTTTAGTTGTAAAAACAAGGGTGTTTCATGTCCACACGTGATATATCATATGTTGCGCATTTTTTAGGCTAGATTCCTGTAGATTTGTGGTCAGAATCGTCGACATAATAATAATAATAATAATAATAATAATAATCACGACAACCATGAAACTTGATCCTATCTAGCCACGACAACCAACTTAATGGGATCTAACTTCTAATGATTTAATTAGCAACATACGTTAGCTCAAGAGTTAACAATAATATGGTAATAAGATAATAATAACCATCATTTACACCCAAATTAAAACCTTTATAATTAATATGCTTAATGTTAATTATCTTGATTTCCTTCCTCAATTTGGAATTAATATATAATCATTTTTTTGGCTGCGGTAAATGAGTGGAGGTCTGTATATCTAGGTAAAAAAAAAAAAAAAGGAAATGATATTTCACTTCCCATGTGACCTCTAAAATTCATGCATCTTACAACAAATTGTAGGCGATAACTAGGAAAAGCAAGCTACGTACACGACATAAATTCAGATTTCCAAACCGTTTCAGTAAGTAAACAACAAAAAGTTCACTGATGAAGCACCACTTTGTTTAATCGATCATTCCCTCTTCTCCTTTTTTTTTTTTTTTTTTGTTTTTTCTTTCTGGTGGGGAGTAGTTGTACCATGTGCATCAATTGAAAAATCTTACATCTCTGGAACTCTGAACTAAACTTATTTTTGGGTCTTCAATTTACCATCTTTTCTGCATCATAATCGGCATACAGCTAGGCAACCATCCAGGAAGGACATCCACCTGCTTCCAATACCAAATCTTGTTGCTCAAATAGTTTAGGACTGCTTTTTGTGTTGAATCTAAATAGTTGCCAACTTTGATTTACGTAGTGAAAGAGATCGATCACAGGCCCCCAAACATTAACGTCCATCATTAGTTTAATGCATGGGAAGGTTTCTTGTGATCCATGCTTTCAGTTCATTATATATAGGTATAGCTACCAACCATGCAATTGCTAACTTCCAAGAACAAAATCAACATCAATATATGAGAAAGTCTTAAGAAGAGATTAAACCTTAATTAATTAGTCTTTAATAATCTTAAACAAATCGATTAAGTCAAGTTTATGTTGTTTCTTGTCTTAATTATACTTGGAATTAGACACACAATAAAACAATATATAGCAATAGCTAGTTGGTAGGATTGGGGATCTTAAACAAAACTTTTATAGTCAAATAAACAAAGATTACATATTGAATTGGCTGGATGGATTTTCATAATGTTTTAGGTAATTAAAATAATGTACTGAACATCAATTTTTTTATTTTTCTTTTGAGTAATGATATCACATATACTAGAAATAAGCTTGCTATGCAAATCAATTGTTACTACTAAATTATTGAAGGTAATGAAAGTTTTATAGTCAAAGCAAATAAATGATCGCTTGAAAGAAATATGCTACATGTGTTTCTTCCTATGTTTTGAAATCTGTAATTGCTTTCCATGCTAATTTTAAGTCAAGTCAGCTTCATGTATGCCGAACACTTTATTTTATTTATTTATTTGTTTATTTTGCCAATATTATTGAACTATTAAAAGTCGCATAAAAGCAATGACTCTCGGTTTTTTTTTTTGTGCCTTACGATCTCGGCCACATTAACATTACAATATCTGCTGACAAAATCATGTCTAATGCGAATCATAATAATAAAATTGTCATTCCTCGGGGTAACACTCGCTGATTTTGCATTATTTTATCATCTCTACATTTTACTAAGGGTTTTTGTTTATGATTGAGATTTTTTAAGATTAATTAATACATTATGTATAGCAATTATGTGGTTTTAAATGTAATAGTTTTTGTCGTTTTCAATGAATTGGACAAAATATTGTTGCACATGGTAACATTAAAAAGAATTCTTCTCTTAAGATATTTATTAATAAAATCTTTTTATTAATGCTTCTAAATAATTTTTTCCATAATGCTTCTAAATAAATTTTAGATCATTGGTTGTGTTGGGAATTTTGGAAATAAATACAAGTACAATGATATCCTAGTTAACAATGGTTTTTTTTTTTAATAGATTATGCATAATGAGAGTTAATAACGATGAAATTAAAAAAATTTTAAATATAAGGTAAGCATCGATCAACTTATGCAACACAAGAGAAAACTTGCAATAAGAACTTTATTTTAAGGTTTTCTGTATGATAAGATTCGTCCGCTAAGAATACCATTGGCTTTCACGTGAGTAGTCTTTGATGACTATTTACAGAAATAAAGGGTGAAACATGCTTCTTAAAGATGCAAGTTGATAGAATCTTATGTTAGAATTATATACGATATCTTTATTTTTGACAAGGCTTCAACAATTAGAGACTATAATGGAAGTTGTCGGCCATGTCCTATTAACAATAGGAGTTATCTATTTTTCTTGCAATTTTAATTAATTTAATTCAATTAATGAATCAAAATTTTTTAAATTAATTTCAATTAAATTAATCTAAATTTAATTTTTCTCAAGCCTCATGTTATACCAAAAGAATCCAATTGGAACATTAATGATTAGTCCCATAAATAAGATGAAATTAAAATGTTACAATTTTCATACAAGATCACTAGTAATATAGATTAAAAGATCGTTTATACAATTTCACTGCATGAAAATAAAGCTACAAAATCGAGTGAAATATAAAAAAATATTATCATATTAATCAGCTATTATCACATTAGTTATGTTCAATAAACTTATTTTTTTTAAATAAAAAAACACCTACATGTTAACATAATTTTATTCCAACATTAACGCATGAGACTAGTTGTTTTTTTTTATAACAACATAACCATGTGCAAATCACAACATTCTTTTGTCAATGTCTTATTTTAACAAAACTTTGACCAAAAAAAATTCAGAAATAATGCTTTGATGGAATGACGATCTTAAAATACAACTGTACTGTAATATCTTTGCAAGACACATTTATTTTATGCTCTTTATCATTGTGTAATATCGAATATTTATACAAAACTTCAAAAAATACATTAATTAATAATAATAATAATAATAATACTTAATATGATATGTTATGGAATATACCAATTTTTTTATATTGTTAATTTATTGAATTCACAAAACTCTTTGAAATTAATTATTAATTTGATCAATTTACAATTGAAACGTGATTCCTTATCAAACACCCGGAAATTGGCTTAGACTCCATAACTGTACGCGGCAGCATGCCCGGGAAGAACAAGACAGCTGTAAGCTGTATGAACCATCTTCCATGGTAGCTCACTCTCTCATGTTATTAACTACAAAGATCTTTAAAAATAAAATTATAATTATAATATACGATTTTCTATATACTTATTCAAATTAATTAATGTAATCACTTCTTGTATGGAATGTGCAACTATTTTTAATCACCTATGATGAGTCCAATTGCACGTGTTACACATAAACTTTGGACCTTGATGGTTGAACAAACCTTAGCATAAAATTTGAATATATAAATATATAGTTAGTATTATATACTCTATTATCAAATCTAGTTTCCTAACCTCAACCCAAAAATTCTCTCTCTTAAATTTTTTTCGACAGAATATTATCCATGAAAATCTTTTTGTTAAAATTAATTATTTCTCTTGTAATGAACGAAGCAAATTAAAGTAGTTGAGAATTATTTCAAAGTAAAATTTGATATTTGATTCAAGGATATATATGGCCTGAATGAGTAATAATAATCGAAGGAGGGAGGCATGTGAATAATTTAGGTTGGGCAATGTTGTCAATTTGTAGCATAGCAAGCCTCGAGACTGGCCATTTGCTGCCTAAACGGCTGACCGATTGATGTAGTTCAAACGCCTGGCACGCGGCAACCTCCGTTTCTTTAAATCTTTATAATTTTCCTAGTCCTTTTTCCCCCTTTTTTGATTGTTTATTTCCTTGTCCTTATATACTCGTGAAATACTTCTCTTTTCTCTACATTTTTATATACATATATAAAAGGCTTACGTCAATATAACACTGGCGTAAAGATATGGACTAAAACGTTTAAGAAAATCGGATTAATGATCTTCGGAATTTTGTTATTGTTAAGGGTTTTCCTTTTTCTCTTTTTTTTTTTTTTTTTTTTAAGAAGGAGAGGGAGAGGCTGTGATTTGATATAAAGAGGAAAATTAAAAAAAGTTAGATTTTAAATTTTGAACTTATTGGATATTATTTATTAAAAACAATTGCATGAAATTTTTAAATTAAATCTCGGGTTCATAAGATCTACTTGGATATTAATTATAATTGGAAATGTAAGTGATTAATTAAGAGAGGGGTGAGTTTTGAGAATGAAATTAATATTAGCACATCCATACTTCAATATAGTCCGGTTCAATGAGTTTAACCAAATGAAAAAATAAATAAAATTAGTACAATGATGATGAAGAGAATAAGAGAAATATGGTCTCCAATACATGAGTAACACCTTCGTTCATAAAAAGTCGGCTTTGAAAATTTGGTCCGCAAACATTACAATAGGCCATGATGTATTTGGATTTACATAGCCAACCAGACATTAAAATGTGAATGTTTTGCTTCACATTCATGTGATTGTTAGCTTAGTTGTCTAATAATATATATTCAATCCCTTGAAAGTGACCCAAGCCAAGGAAAAAACCAACCCAAATGAATAGCCATGCAAGGATGCAAAGAAACTATGTGGACCAAATTGATCTTTGGAATCAAACCTTGTGCCACTGTCTTTGCAATTCAACCATGTGGAATTGTTTACTTCCGCCTTGTTTAAGGCAGTGATTTTGGAGCCTTAAAGAGATGCATCCTGAAAGAGCAGCAGCCCCTAAGTCGGGAACTTATGCCATTTTGCGATTCATTTGCATCTTGCTCCTCATTTGTCATTCAAAGACAAGACAGCAAACTGAAACCTGTTCATGATGATTAAGTTAGTAAGTATTTTTTTTTTTTCCAGAAAACACCTTCTCTTTTGGATTTTACTGCATTTTTGCTTCGGCAGAGTACATTATCTCATGAACAGATAGCTAGCCGTGTTTGAGGAACAAAAGGAAAATTGAAACCTAATGAAGGATAAATAATGGGAAATAAATCAATAATGAATGTTCTAGCTGGGGGCACCAATGGGAAAAAGGGAATCAAATTTGTCAATGAAGTGAAAAGTTAGTTTGGTTAATTTCTAGAAAATAGCAGGAGGCTGCACATGTTATGTTCTTTCAGTGAATTAATTGAAAGCTTTGAACTATATATATATATATATATATTTGTATATATATTAAGTGATGATGTCTTTTGACAAAATGTGGCAGGAATGAAAGTGCACAGAGAAAACAGAAAAGGGAAATTGATGAAGAGTCACGCTCGATCGCTGTCTTAAAATTTTGCTGACTCAATCATACATGTGATTATGAATTTATGATATGAATCCCCATATCGTTGTAGGCCCCTTCACATGTCAAAAATCAATGTTGATTTTGAGATGGTAAATAATTGGATCACTAAAAACATAGATGGTAAATAATTGGATCACTAAAAACATACATATATGCATATATATATATATATATATTTACATTTCTTCTTCTTTCTTCTCTTTGATCTTCTTTTCCCTTTAACAGTTGAGTGATTACATGTTGGTGACAGTAAAATTCAATGTAAAGTTATATTAATGAAACAAGTGGTCATGTAATACTAATAAACCTTGCTGTTTAAAGAAGGGATGTGACCACTCAAGTTGATTATGGCTTCTGCCCAAACAAGAATTTGTCAAATCCCATCTCAATTGGTAGGGCTTTGGATATTGCCCGGAGCCTCCAACTAAACCAATTGCATGGAGTGCTTCACTTAATCCCTTTTAATTTGACAACAAGTACTTAACAAAAATTGGAAAATGTGTTAACCATCAAAGAACAAGTTTTGAAATTTCTCCAGATACCCCAGTTTTGGCTCCTACCACATTTCTGGTTGCACTTCAATTTTCAATCACAATCAGTAATCCATCATAGGGTTATTATTAGCACCAGACGGTGACACATCTTTACTAGGTCTACAACCATCATTATTAGAATTCAGAAAGCCAAGTCTTCAGAACAGGAAGAAATTAAAAGCACAAAAAAAAAAAAAGATCAAGATACAGTTTCTTTTACTACGCTTCTTTAGGAATGGGCTAGGTACAAAGTATATCACACTTGTTCGTCACCATTTTTCTACCAGAATTCATATCTGCAATTGTTGTCTCTGACTTTATAGTTTATAAGTTGCAACACACGTGAATCACAGCCTTTTCCTTAATTTGGTGGTCCAACTGTGCATTAGAAATTCAAGGGAAGCATTTTATTGGCTGCAATGGCACAGGATTAGTCCAAGCTGACCTAGCTAGAGAAAAACCAAATGCTATCAACTTTAATTTCATGTTAATGAATCAGGACATCCAATCACCTGATTTTCAGTTTCAACAGCAGATGTAGCAAGCCTTCTCTTCAAGATACTCCTCCCTTTCTAGCTCGCAGCTCTCCAACTGTGTAAAATCAATTAGAATAACATAATTTCAATATTACTGGAATTACCACTTCAATGTAAAAAATAAGCAAAAGCATTAGAAAGAAAAAAGCATTAATGGTAAGTAGAATATGCATCATGTGGTTTTGGTGTGGATTTGTTCCAAATAATTAATATATAAGTTTATTCCTTAATGCTCTCCAAGTATTGATGCATGATGTTATTAACCTTGACAAGAAATTATTCGCAGGGCCAATCCATAATGTCTGACAAGCAGAGTACTAAGCCTTGGCGCAAAAGTAAGGTTGCTCAGTCCGTTGTGACCTAGAAGAAGTTACGGACTCAGGCGGAAGCCTCGTGCTCTGAGCTGCCCCTTCCATAAAAATTTTCTAGTTATATATTCCAAAGCGCCTGAGACTCGAGAGCGGAGACTCATAAAATTTTGCATTCAGCAGGTTATCATATTGCGATAAAGCTGATGGAAAAAATGGCCCAATATGTTTATGCTTATAAGATCCAATCCGGCAGAATCGATACGGGCATAGCACGAAAAGGCCCAATAATTTCATGATTTATTTATTTATTACTCCTAAAATCAATTTAACTTCATGTTTAGCTTTGACTGTACCCTTTTTTTTTTTTTTGTAATATAACAATATATAAAACTGTCGTTGAGTTGTTTCACACTAGCTTTTCCTTTTTCCTACACTGACAATATTGATTTTATGTTTAGAAATATTCAAATTAAATGAAAAGCCACATTGGGACCATAGCGATCATTGATTTTAAGCATCTTTATTGACTAATAACAAATGCACACCAATATAACTTAGACATCACCTAATAGTTATCATTGGAGACTTTTTTTTTTTAATATCATTTCTCGACCATCATACATATTTTCTTTTGGTGAAAAATTCAAACGCTTAACCTAACAATTATTCCATTATATATTTATATATATAGTTGTAAAAGAATAAAGCATTCGATGAACAGTTTAATTTGCATTCGTTTATTAAATTAAATAAATAAATATGAACAAAATTTTGAGACTTATTTATTAAACGAATCGAATACAAACACAAACACAAACACAAACATAATGTGTTCGATTCATTTATATTTAGGAATAAGCTCGTTCATGAATTGTTTAAAACTTGTTTAGAATCGATTTATTGTTTGATCATAATATAATTAATAATATTATTATCTGTATTTTGTTTATTTATAATATAATTAATAATATTTATATTTTATTATTTTAAATTTACAACTAATGAACATATTTATTTGTTTGTTTATTTAAATTTATTTAGATTTGTTTGTTTATTATCTGCGAACATGTTCGTTTATTATTTATGAACATGTTCGTTTAATATTTGTGAATAAATTCATTTGATTTAAATGAATGGACATAGCACAATTTTAAATAAATGAATATGAATACAAATTTATAATTTTTAATGAACATAAAAAAATTCAAAAATAAATAATCGAACAGAAACAAATGCCTATTCAGTCAAGCTAGCTTCTATATATACATACATACATACATATACATATATATATATATATATATATCAAGATGCGGAAATAATTATGTCAAATTATATTTGGACTAGAGTTAATGCAGTACTCCGCTGCGGGTGTCTTCTACTTTGGTTTTAAACTTATTAGAAAATATTATGCTTAT
>JBBYHO010203013.1:23827-35718 GCA_038382025.1 Adansonia gregorii | reverse complement strand
ATAATGCATGGGACGCAAGTGCCAGTCTAAATGATGCAAGGGTAATGACTTTGAAAGCCTAATCTAGTGGCTGGTTTTAGCCTTTTTGGGCTTTGAAATGGTGGCCTTTTGCCCATGGCTTGTCAATCTTGCTTTAGATTTCCAAAGGCTTTGAATGTTAAGGTTGTCCCTTTTTGAAGGTATGGGAGGTCCATGATCACTTACTAGAGGGAGGTTTTAAGCACATTATCAAAATGTGGGGTCCTAAAGTAAGACTAATTATGGCCCCAAGAGTTCATTCTTAGTCTTTGGACATGAAATAAAGCTCCTACAAAGTTCAATCTTTCCAAGTAATGCTAGGGAATCCTGTTATTAGTTTTGTGTGTCTATTAAGCATTATTAATTAAATGATAAACATGATCCAACATAGAATATAGGGTTATAAAAAGATTTTATGAGAAATCAAGTAATTGCATTTTTATTCAAAGAAATAAGGTAAAAGTTATGGCAAACTTATGAGATTGTGAACAATTTTGAAACACGAAAGAGATATGAGAAGTCTTCTTGGTCGATTGGCTTTGATGTTGATGACATGCATTCTTCACTAAGTGTTTTTGTAGATTTTTTTGAGTAATTAATCTTTTTGGTGCTGGTCAACTCATAAGAAGATTCCTTTGATTGCCCTATGGTCAGATGAGGGCCTCAAAGCTAGGTAGTTTCCATTTTTTGAATGCAGTTTTGAATGAGGTTCGGTTAGCATAGAATAAATAGGTTAGGTTATGACTTGGTGTCTTGATTAAAGTTGTGAAAAAGGGTTTGGTCTCTTAAGTCGCCTTCTCAGATTTTTAACTTAAGCTGGTCCTCTTTTTTTATTTTTTATTTTTTTTGTTTTAGAGAATGGTAGGCGAAGGACTAATAGAATGCCCTTTTGAGTTTTAATCCTAAAGTCCTTTCAGATATAGTATTTTTTAACAGAATCAAAGTTCACAAGGTTGGGTAGGTAGCTACGATCCATCTCAGTTAAGATTAAGACTCCTTAAGAGAATACACGTTTCAACACATATGGCTTTTCCCAATTTAAGGTCCATTTTTGGCGACCATCTTTATGAATCAGGAGAATTTGTTTGAGTACTAAGTCACATTTTCAAAATTAAAGAGGATAGACCTTTTTGCTATAGGCCTTCATCATCGATTTTTGATACAACTACCTGTGACAAATGGTTTTAATTCTTTTCTCTTTAACAAGATTGAGTTGCTCATGTCGGCTCTTAACCCATTTAATTTCTTTAAGTTAAGATTCCATGAAGACTCTAAGTGAAGGGATTTCAACCTTGATTAGCAAGATAGCCTCTATGTCATAGCCCAAAGAGAATAAGGTAGCACCCGTGAAGTCTGTACTGTTATACGATAGGCATGTGAAGCAAAAGGTAACTTTTCATGCCAATCTTTATATGTCTCGACCATTTTTTTGATTATCTTCTTGATATTCTTGTTGGTTGCTTCAACTGCCTCATTCATTTTGGACATACTAGGATGGAGTTTTGATGTTGAATCTTAAACTAAGACCAAACTACTTACATTATCTTATTCTTTAGATTACGCATATTATCCGTTATGATCTATTCGGGAAGATCATATCTACAAATGATGTCTCATTTTATAAATTTACACAAGAAAGATCCGCTAACATTGGCATAAGAAGCTGCCTCTACCCACTTGGTTAAATAATTAATTGCGACCAAAATAAAATGATGCCCATTAGAAGCCTTAGGATTAATCGATCTAATCACGTCCATGCCTCATATAAAAAAACCTATGGAGCTGTCATAACATGTAGAGGTGCCAATGGGACGTAGATTTTGTTAGCATAGATTTGGCATTTGTGACACTTTCGAGCATAGTTAATGCAATCCTTTTCAAGAGTCAACCAATAATAGCCTAATTGCATGACTTGCCTTGCCATTCGATGTCTATTAGCGTGCGTACCATAAATCCCTTCATGAACTTCTTTAAGTATTTTTTTTGGCTTCAGAGGCATCCACACATCGAAGTAACACTCGATCTTAGCCTTTCTTATACAAAATCCCACATAAAAAATGAAGTTCGCAACTAATCATCTGATGGTTCTTTTGCTAGATTTAGTGGCGCCTGTTGGGTATCGTTGATCCTTGATGTACTGAATGATGACATGATACCATGGCAAACCATCCTTTTCTTTTTCAATATTCTAAAAATGCGCTAGGGTTGTATAAATGCTCATTTGAATAGGAGACACGTCTGATTCTCGATTGACTTTGAACATAGATAAGAAAATGGTTAAAGCATTAGCAATTTGGTTTTTTTCTCGAGGTAGATTCCTACAATCGATCAGTCTAACATTGCATGTTTGCCATTCTCCCTTTAGTTGGTAAATGATGAAGGTTGAATCTCCAAACACTTACAATATTCGAATACCCTTTTTAATGGCTGCTTAGAGTCCCATGATGTAGGCCTTATATTTAGCTATGCTTTTGGTGTAATCAAAGTTCAATTTGGCCGTGAAAGGGTAATGGTTTTCCTCATGCGAGATTGGAATTGCCTCAATTCCATGCCCTAGTGCATTTGAAGCTCCATCAAAATACATTTTCCATGACAACCCACACTTGATAGTGTTCTTTGCCTCAGATATGCATATCAAGTCTTTGTAAAAAAATTCAAAGTCTAAAGACTAATAGTCATCTGTGGCTCAACTTACTAAAAAGTTTACTATTGCACCACCTTTGATGGCTTTTTGGTTAACTACATGATATTGTACTTAGAAAGCATAGCTTGTTATCTAGCTAACCTCATGGACAAGGCAGGGACTTTTCATCAATACGTGATAGCATCAAGCGTAGTGATTAACCATGTAGTGTGGTACAACATGTATTACCTTAACCTTCAGGCTGTCTAAGCTAAATCACAACATAGCTTCTCTAAGAATGAATAATTATTTTCATATTCTGTACACTTCTTGCTTAAGTAATAGATAGTTTGTTCCTTATTTCCTGTTTTATCATGTTGTCCTAATAATAGCCCATCGACTTGTTTAGAATTGATAGATGCAGGATTAGCGACTGGTTGGGCACTGGTGGCACAAGTATTGAAGGGTTTGAAAGGTAATGTTTGGCTTTATCAAAAGCTTCTTGGCGTTCCTGATTCCATTCTCCAAGATTTTATTTTTGGAGCAGTCAAAAGATCAAATCGCATTTGTCAGTTAACTAAGATATGAATTGGGCTATTTAGTTTAGTCTTCCCAAGAAACTTCTCACTTCATTTTGAGTTTGAGCTAATGGCAGACTTTGAATGGCCTTAACCTTGTCGAGATCAATCTCTATTCCTTTCTTGCCCATAATGAAACCTAATAGTTTACTGAATGTGGAACTAAAGGTGCATTTGGCAGGATTTAGCTTGAATTGGTATTCGCAAAGCCTTTTGAAGAGTTTTTACAAATTGGCCACATGTTCACTCTCTTTTGGCAACTTAGCGATCATATCATCCACATAGACCTAGATTTCCTTATGCATGAGATCATGTAACAATGTTACCATTGCCCTTTGGTAAGTTGCCCTAGCGTTCTTGAGCCCAAAGAGCATCACTTTGTAGCAGAAATTGCCCCACATGGTTATAAATGTGGGCTTTTCCATGTCTTCAACTACCATTTTGATTTGGTTATATCTTGAAAACCCATCCATAAAGAAAAATAGTGCATTTTTGGCAGTATTGTCTATAGGGTGTCTATGTAAGGTAAAGGGAAATTATATTTTGGGCTAGCTCGATTTAGATCCCTATAATCTACACATATTTGCACTTTACCATCCTTCTTAAGAACTGAGACTATATTAACTATCCATGCAGGATATTTGGCTACTTTGAGAAATCTTGCTTCAAATTATTTCTTAGCTTCTTTTTTTATTTTTAGAAGTATGTCTGGTTTTGTCCTTTTTACTTTTTTTTGGTATGGGCTTATGCTTAGGTTGAATGGGGAGTTTATGAATTACAATGTTGGTATCTATTTTTCTTCTTATTCAACTAGTCTTAATAGGTCTAGAAAAATAAGGTTTTCTTCAAGATCTTTTTTAGATTCGACCTCACTGGTGCAAATTAGTTGCTCGAAACTGATTTTTAAAGTTTTAGTATGAATATTCATGTCACCTTCATCGGGGTACTTGAAAATATGGGAAAAGAACAATGTAGGTGAAAAAATATATAAGGAAAAGGTCTAAGGTTGACAAGAACTATGAACATAAAGAATGAAATGCATAATGCTTAGTCATTTTCATTGATAATACTTAATAAAAGATACCTATACAAAGGATCCTACAATGCATTGCTTTGAAAAGTCTTAAACAGTATAAGAATTTCAGTCTCAGTTTAAACACTCAGAAATAATCCTGGAGGGCACAGACCAGTCTCTGGACTTCTGTTGATATCTTTAGCTTATCAATCACATTGATAGAGACATCCTTGATGCCTTGTTCAATATTACATGTACTCTTGGGTAAAAACTTACCCGAAGTGGTAGGAATATCATTGGCTCATCCTCTATGTCCCGTCCTAACAAACGAGCCATCTTCTTCTTAAACTTTTTCTTAGCTTGTTTTGTTTTTTGCTATGCATTGGGCTTAAATCCTAGCCCTTTTTTGTCGATCTATTTAACAACTTTTAATGCTTCAGTAATCCTTTGGAGATGTTTTTTGAATCCCTTTCTAGCCTAGGCACCTTCACTCACAGTCAACTTCAAACCCATATTAGTACTCTCTGATAGGCAAGGCTAAACTATTGGTAACCCTTTCTTGATATGAGCAGCATTGACAAACTTAAAGGATTGGAAAGAGGATTCTAGGATATCTTTGTCAGATTCAAGATATGGAGCATCAGTTGAGGTAGTAGCAATAATGTCTTTTTCTTATCTGATATTGGTAACTCTGTTTTTAATTATGAATTTCAACTTTTGGTACAAAGATGATGGTATTGCCCTGGCCGAATGAATCAAAGGTTTTCCTAATAGGCAGTTATACAATTGAGCAATGTCCATCACATTGAAGTCAACTTCATAAGTACATGGGCCAGAGTGGAATGGTGATGTTCTTTATAATGTTCTGGTAAGTTTCGTCAAACGCTCATACAATCATAGGACTATTCTAGATATGAGACACATTAATGGGGAGCTTGTTCAAGCATGACATGGGCATTACATTTAAAGCTTACCCATTATCGATGAGCACATTGGGTAACATGGTGGCTTTACAATACATGGTGGTATGGGGGGCTTTGTAGTTTCCTCTCCTTTTGTGCAGGATTTCATCATCAGTGAAAGATATATAATTATTGACAGTGATGTTGCTCACTAAGTGATCCAATTGGCCTATGGAAATGTCAAAAGGGATATAGGCCTCATTTAAAACTTTGAGAAGGGCATTCATGTGAGCTTTAGAATTTAATAGTAGTGACAGAAAAATTTCTTAGCAAGTTACTTGTTTAACTAATCGATGATGTTGTATTCGCTATGTTTGATGAACTTGAGGAATTCTATAGCTTATTTGTCATTCATTGGCTTCTTGAAGATTATCGAATCTGAGTTTTCTATTGCAGATTTTGGTGCTTAAAGAATAAGGCTAGTATTCTCTTGCTGAGTTTCACTTCTTGATGCTACTAGGGCATAACATCTGCCACTTCGAGTTAGGTGACTTACTCTTGAAAGGTCCACACTTGTTGCTTGTTGATTAGATTCCCTAATAATTAAGGATTTGTTTTCATAGTTGTCGCAACGTACCTCGAGGTGGATCCTCATGGATCAATTGGTGCATATGACTTAAAATATTTTCCTGACTTAAAAATGTTTTGTTGACTGCGACTATTCTTTGGCATTGTGATGAGAATAAGAAAGTACAGATTCTCAACTTATGACATAATGAGAGGGACCATAGGATGAATTGCTCATCTTATTGGTCCCGTATAACCATCACGAAATGGCCAATGCTTAGAGTCACCACCAATCATTTTGGGCTAGGCATGATTGGATGTCTATTGAAACTTATGTTTTGAGTTACGAAACTCAAAACATCGATCCCATGGTCTATGTAATGCAAAGATTCACTGTCTGGGTTCGAGAGTTTGTTACATGCGATGGGGTACGAACCTCTTCACGACGCTCGAAATCGATAGCTTACTAGCTATGTCTTATCTTAGTTTTGATTCTTTCAATCTTAACTCATCATTATTTTGATATAACCCTTTTTAGTGCATAAATCTTGTAGAAATAATCCAGGTTTTGATGAAAAAGATTTAATCTCATATACGACCTAGAGAGATGAGGAATATAGAGATTTTTGATAAAAAATGACCTTTGGATTTTACTTTGAAAATGGAATGTTCCATTTTGGGCACTAGAGAGATACCCATGCGGAGCATTACCTTTAATTTTATTTGAAAACATTTTGAAAACATAAATGCAAATAATCATCACAAAGAAATCATGTTTGTAAAGCGATAAATGAAATAACATAACATGGATCATTCAATGCAATGATAAAGAGAACGGGTGGACTATTGGAAGTTATCTTGCTATTGGCATCGATTATCTAGGAATAACTCAATTGATAATTTTTAAGATGCATTTGGGTTTTGATTAAACAAGGTTTGCTTGATGTATTCATGGAAATCCAAGGAGAAAAAAAGATTAATTGTAGTTGAAAAAAAGATATGGTTGGGGTATCCCTTCAGAAAGATGGGTTAGAATATCCTCGTGAATGGCAAATAATTTTTGACAATGGAAGATTTTTAAATTTTAACAATTTTTAGAAGCGGAGTTGTAGTGTCCCCTCGAAAGGTTAGGGTTGGAGCATCCCCATGGATGAGAAATCATTTTGACAAAGAAAGATTTTTAGATCTTGATAATTTTGAAAAGTGGGGTTGGAGTATCCCCTCAAAAAGTCAGGGTTGGAGTATCTTGCAGATGACAAATCATTTTAACAAAAGAAGGTTTTTTTTAAATCTCGACAAATTTGAAAAAAGAGGTTGGAGTATTCCCTCGAAAAGCAGGATTGAAGTATCCCCAAAAGTGATACATTTGACACACTTTAGAGACGTCGAGTTAGAAAACTTAAGTTACCAAAACCTTGATATTTCGGGAATGTATGAACCTTTCAACAACTTTTGGCAAAAGAAATTATTGTGAATGAGGATGGTAAAGATGTAAAATGTGTTTGTGCCTTGTTACGAGCCTATGGGAGGTCAAAGCATATTCTCAAATCTAATCGGATTGACATGGAGACATTCAAATGTCTCGAGATAAAATTTGAGAAAATAACTCAATTTTGATCAAAATCAAAAACAGGGGACAGCACTGTGCTATCTTGCTTCCCGAATTTATTCTAAATTGGTTCGAAGGATTTAGATAATGAACAAGATATCGTTAGAAAGGTAACTCGACGAGGGTCATCTTAAAAGTATTTCCACTACCTTAAAAAGTCACTTTCTAAGGGGAATAAATTTTTAAGTTTGGATTGATTGTGCTATTGGCAGAGCATACGAGGGACAAGGCGTGTCAAAATTTGAAAAATCACCTCGGACTCATTTGGTATCAAAAAATTGAAACAATAGCTTTCTAAAAATGGAATTTCATGAACCTTTTAGGAAAAATGTTTCAAAATTTTGGAAAAATCATTTAGTGGCCTGGATGGCCCAACCAAAATACATGTTTAGATTCTAGAGATTCTTTAATAGTTTAGACTTGAAAAATCATAACTCTCTCATTCATAATGATCCAAGAATGAATAGGACATTGTTTTAAAGATAATTTGACATGCTTTGATAAAAAAATTTAGAAAATTCATGAAAAATCGCTTAGGATTCTAAAATGATTTTTCAATTTGCAAAAGTTATGTTGCTTATAGGGGAAAAAGCGAAGGAGGGGACATCTTTTATATTTTATATCTACAGGTCTAAACTCGAGTCATTGACATTTGAACATCTATGACTAAAGGGAAAGAGTGGCATAAGCATCATAAGCTAGTTTGCACAGCCCTAGAGTAGTTTGGGGCGATGAAACAGCCCATTGATCATACCACTCAAGGTTTTGACTCAAACAAGGCACAAACATTTAGGGAATAATGGTAAGACCATTTTTGTTTCAGAATCAAAGATTTGAGCTTGTTTAACCAAGATTCTAGATCTATAAAACTTAATTTTCCCCAAGATATTTTGCTAACTTTAAGGAAAATGCTAAGTCCATGCTAATGCTCATTGGTTGAAGTTAACATGCTTGGCTTGGGGGTGTTTTGAAAATCAATTTTTATCAGCCATCAAACATGTATTTTGACAACAAGCACACAAGGGGATGGCACATAACGTGAATGGGGATGCTAATTTTACTAGTGGCCTAAACAAGAAAGTGTTATGCACTTTGACAAGAAAATATTATGGATGTTAAAAATGACAATGATTCATGCAAATTAATATGTAAATGTGCTTCAAATGTGTTAGACCAATGATTCATACATGGATTAAGGATAACAAGACGCATGGACATAGCATAAAATTCACGAGTAAGAGATATCAAACTAATGAGGATGAAATGAGGCATTTTGCACATAACAGGGGTATTAAGACATCCAAATCTTAAACTACCATAACCAAATGCCACAATAATGCATGATAATCCTAAGAGGGTGATGGAAACATGGAGATCTCACTAAAATGATAAAGGTGCTGAAAAATAAAAAATGTAAGTGATAGAGCAGGGAGTTATACCAACAAAACTTTAACTTTGGCCAAATAGTTGAAGCAATAGAGATGGCTTGAATTTCCCTCTTTCCCTTGTTGTAAATAAGCAAGGAAAAGAGAGAAACAATAAGGTTTTGGTTCTGATATGGATGAGGATGATTTATAGAATGTGTAGAGGTTGAGAATGAGTGTTTTAGGGTTGTTTTTGGCTGGTGGGTGAAGAGCTGCGAGATTTTTTTTATGTATGAATGTGTTTTTGGAAGCTAAAATAGGCTGGAATCTAACTTTTTAGTTAAGATAGAAGTGGTCCATTTATACCAGAATTTTGGAGCCAATTTGGAGGTTTTTTTTGGCCATCTCTTAAGGGGGACAAGATGATGTCTGCATGGTGCCTATAGGGTGGCTATAGGGAGCAACTTGCTGCCAATGTGATGGGCATAGGGTGGCTGGTTTAAATGATGAAATGATTTTCCAACAACTAGGGTGGCTGATGGTGACATTGGCCAACAAATTAGAGAGTAAGGTGATCGTGTGATATTGACCCTTCTTGATCCAAATTAGACTTAAAAAATGTTTTGATTAATTTAAAAGTCTAAATTCATAATTTAACATGTGTTTTAATCTTTCCTGATGCAAAGAAACGAGTTAAAATCGAGTTTTGGATCAATGGCAGATGAGTCAAAATGCCAAATGGCCTGCATGTGTCGATACATTGCATAATGCATCGATACATTTGGTCTAAAACCTTGATGGTATCGATACTATGAACCATTGTATCGATACTAAGAACCACTGTATTGATACATATTGATATGTATTGATACATTTCTTTACAGAATACATGTTTTAGTCCTGGCATGGCCTAGTATCGATACATGAGGTCCTAGATCGATATAGAGGCTTGTGTATTAATACATTTACATGTTGTATTGATGCAAATAGGGACATTTCAATTTTTTGGCATGTTAGAGCATTGTATCAATACATGAGAACCATGTAGCGATACATTCAAGTAAAATTATGAATTTTCTCATATCTTTTATCCCCGGATACCTTGAACTATGTCATTTGATGCCATATCTTTGCATTTACCTTCGATATGATCACTAAGCCTTCTTGACCTCCTCAAAATACTTTTTTGCTGGGCAACGTTCTCTATAATAGGTACTACAATCATGTTCTCTTCATTGGGATACTAGATATTGATGCTTTTGATTTGTTAGAAAAGCTTTTCTTTCCACCATTTTCTTTATAATCAAAGTTCATATACTAAATGAGACAAACTTGGATACCTGTAATAATCTCCATTTTTCTGTTATTGGCACAATAATCATGTTCTCGACATTAGGGTAAATGATCTTGATGCCTTGGATTTGCAACAAAAGCTTTTCTGTCCACCATTTCCTTATAATCAAAGTTCATCCGTGAAATGAGACAAACTTAGACGCTAGTGATAATCTTTATTCTTTTTATTATGGACACTACAATCGTGTTCTCCTCAGTGGGATACAATATATTGATGCTTTGGATTTGCAGTAAACGCTTTTCTTTTCACCATTTTCCTTATAATAAAAGATCATCGCCCCCTCTCATGTTCATGCTCCAGATTGCTAAAAATTAGCCGAAAAAAATAAGTGTCTACAATAGTTCCAATAAACTACCTTATCGATATTATAATGGAAATGAGGTAAATGTTGAATGATTATCTTTCACGTAGGCTGAACATGGGCAGTTTTAACTCTTGGTCTATTGTTGTATAAGATGAATGGCTTTCCAACCCCATAAAGGGGTTACCTTTTTTTCTTCTATAGTGTTGATAGACATTGTTGCATTTGCAAACTCGGTATACGAGGTTGCTTTTCATCATAGAATTCGATGCTACCCTCGTTCATCATCTTTTGAACCATAGCATGAAACTCTTTGCATGTTTAAAGAGTATGGCGTTAATAGTATGGAAATTACGGAGTCATCAATTTTTTCCTTTATCTTCTGGGCTGAATCAAGTAGCTTAGCTTGCACCAGGATTTGCCAAACCAAAGTTGTTGGCATTCTAACTTCTTCTATGTTTTCTATAATTACGTAGTTTTCTTCTATGACCATTCTTTTTAGGTATAACTCAACACAAGTTTAAGAAAAGTGGCTTTAGTGTTGTATTTCGGTTGCTGACTAGCCTTTATTTTTTCTTTCTTTTTGTCTTCGTAAATATCTTTTCTACTCGATTCTTTTTTCATGGCTTTATCCATTATCCCACAGAGTACGACTACATCTGCACAGCTCTTCAAGAATATGTTTCATACATTTTCATAACAAGGGGCCTATAATATGCTTATGAATCTAGCGATCATCTCTTTTTCCATCAACAAGGGATGAATCTGGGCAGCCTCTTACATCCATCTAAAAGCATACTAGCTAAAACTATCATTATCTCTCTTTTTCATGCCCATAAGAGATAGGTAACTTAAGATTCGATCATCGATAGGTCTCTCTTTATCCATGGCATTAATAGATGGATCAATGTGTTCATCCCTTTCTTCATAAAACCTAATCTTGGATCAGTCCATCATCTTTTGGACCATTTTCAATAATGATACGTAATGTTGCTAATTGTGTCCTTGATCACAATGGAAACAGGATGTTTCGGTGGCATTCCTTCTTTGATTTTGATCATATATTACTATTTTAGCTTTTATGAAAGTTGCTAAACCTTGTTCATTGGGGCTTTGACTTTTTCAATCTTCTTTTAACATAATAATGTTTTTCCTCGATTATCGTATTCATCTTGGTTTGACATGATTAGGGAGTGGATTAGCTCTTACATTTGGCCTAGGCCCTTGTTCGACCTTGATTACTCATTTTTCTAGTAGACTTTACACCTTTCTTTTAAACGAAGTGTAATTCTCAATGGAATGGCCTTATGCTCTAGCATGATATTCATAATAGGCATTCACATCATACCATTTAGGATACGGTGGTGATCTTGGGTTCGTGAATACTGGGGCCACTAGTTTACCTGCCAATAAGAGAGAGTAAATCTCTTTATATTAGTAAAGGAGTGGTTTAAGGTGCTACTTTTCTTGGAGTGCTTGTTGATTGTCTGGAGCTCTTGCGTTATTCATGTTGCAAGTTTGTGCATATTGGGTCATGTTTTGAGCAGGATATGGTGCGAA
>JBBYHO010203013.1:6978-23727 GCA_038382025.1 Adansonia gregorii | reverse complement strand
CATTTTTTATGGTCTTCTCAATCGTTTCACCCGATATAATAATATCGATAAAATTTTTTGTGGCACTTCCTATTAGCCTTTCGTAGTAAGAAGCTCGTAGGGTGCCAACAAACATGACCGCCATTTTTTTAATTAAAAGGGAATAAACTTGATCTACCTTCTCTCTTTCCATCTTTAAGCTATTGCCCAAAACTTTTAAAATATTTTTTCTCCATGTTCATGAGGGAGAGACAATTTGAAGCCCTATCCAAGACATGCTTCTACTGTTCAAGGAATGTGCGTGCCAAATCTGCCCACATTTGAATTCTTACAAGATCAAACCCTATATGCCATCAAAGAGCTACCCCAGTCAGACTATCTTGGAAGTAATGGATCAATAGTTTCTTGTTCTCTTTATACCTCGCTATTTTTTGATAGGACATGCAAAGATGGGCGGTAGGGTCAGTAGTCCTATTGAATTTTTCAAAATTAGGTGCTTTAAACTTGGACAGGATAACGAGATTCAAAACTAGCCTTAATAATTTTACGTTTGCGACTCTAAATTTGATACTTCCTTCAACAGCTCAAAGGCACTTCTCTAGTGACTGATACTTGTCCAAGTTCTTATCATTTTTTGAGGGCCTATTTACTTTCTCTTGCTCTATTTGCTTATCAAGGTCTGGGACTATAGGCACTACTGGTGAAGAGCCTATGCCTTAAAATCCTTGAATGAAATAGGATGCTATTGCGGGATTAACGTAAATGAATGGCTAGGTTGGTAGGTTGTTTAGTACTGAAGGATGCTGTGCAAACAAAGCCGCTTCCTGAGCATTGGTGGCTTCAGTACCATTGTTCAAATTGTTTTCAAGATTGGCGGATTCTTTTCCTGTCTTGGCTATGCTTGTTTGCCTTTTTTTTCTTAAATGCATTGGATAATATCTTGGTTAATTCGATAATCTAAGCTTGAAATTCCTTATTATTATAGAGTGATTGCTCTTGAGACTCTCTACACATGAGTTTGAGTCTTTCAATCTAGACTTGATGATCGTTTTTCATCATTTTTCAACGATTGCGAGTGTTGTACGATGGCGAATTGTAAGTTCTATGTTTTAGAGCACCTTCACTTATTATTATCGGATTAGGCCTTTATGATAAGTTTATGTGCATGTTTGATGTAATGAGAGTGAATATGTGATGATAAAGATAAATGAATGAATGAAACTATAAAAGAATTAGGTTATGCATGCAAATGAAAAAAAGGATAATTGGATTAAGGGCTAGCTCCACCAATAGCGTCTCTCTTTAAAGCAACAAAATCTCTCAATTACATTCGAAAATGCCTGACATGGCTACATTACCTGATTACATGGTCTAAAAAACATAACAAGTCTTGCTCATGTGCTCTAGTAGGCAAGATATGACATGTCAGGGATCGGGCTACATCCATCATGTTTTCGGCCTCTAACTAAGTTACTTGAATTTACTCTGTGAGACAACGATGATGGTCCTGATGCTTTTGGCATGCATGATCAACCACTTGAAGCCATTCTTACTCTAGTTGCTCGGAGGCTCTTACTAGTGCATTGACTTGGTCTTGGCAAGCTTGAAGAGAATGCTCTAAATCTTGAATTTTGAATGTTAGAGCTCCATTTTCAACCTAATTTGCTCTCAAATCCCGGACTTGAGCTTCTAACCATTCATTCTTCTTTTGCTAAGTTGATGTAAGAACTTGGGTTTTAACAAGCTTTTCCCTATTGACCTTAGCTGCTTCTCTCTATTGATGTACTTCCTTCTTGAGAGTAGTAATCTCTATCCTCTATTCGACCGATGACTTTCCAAGTTTTCGAGACTTGTTATCTTTGTTAAGAGCCACATAGTCTTTCTTCAAACTCTCGAGATCTTTCTTAAGGTGGTTTTTCTTCTTGACAGCCCAAAGTTAAAGGTCCATTTTTAATTGACTATTTTCCTCTTTTAATTGAGTAATCTTTTTAGCAAAGGTCATTTTTGCTTGTTCAAACTCTTGCTTAAGCAATTCAATCTCAAAAGGAAATTCATTAATTAATATTTGTGATATCCTAATACCGAACAAAGGCACGACATCATTAATGCGAAGGATCCTCCATTCATTATATTCTGGGGTTATACTACGCCTTTGCCAATATCTCTCGATGCAGCGGGTCTGTTTCCATGTATGAAAGGCTTACTAAATTTTTAACTTGTAAGCAGGCTCATCGTAGTTAAAATCCCATAACTCTAGGTCTTAGATGAAAGGGATGAATTGACAGCACTAGAATTGTTGAAGGACTAAAAAAAGTGCATAGCTAGGACTTCCCCATAATTCCATAAGCGGCACGCCATAATCTCTACACTGGTATATAACCATTTGTGGGAAAAACCAAAAGGCCTTCAATTTTACCTCATTCCACTTAAGGTTATGAAATTTTCAGACCCATTGCTTTTCAGATTTATCTTGAGGCCATTCCTTCTCAAGTACTTTGGTGATAGGGCTAAGTTGGGTAAAAAGCAGTACGACATCCTACTTTTTTCAAGGCTAAAGTGACTGATAAGCCAAATGTGAAGTAGTAGTGCACATCCGATGAATCAGCCTGTACCCATTTTCTTACAAAATTAAGAGCTTGAATAGTTTCAGTAATGATGGCCAGTACAAGATTAATGTTATAGCATAAATGAGAAAAGACATCTGCTACCGTAGCTTTAACATAGCCTAATGTCTTTAGGAATGTAACCAGACCATATATCACCAAAGCGTAGATATCTTGTATTTTTTGAATGTCAATGATACTCACATTGCTTCTTTCAAACTAGCCCATAAGATGAATTCACTGTTCCCCTTTGTTTTGAAATGACTTTCGATCGAAGACTCCATTGCCCTAAGGATTTGAGCTAATGTTTTCTTGAAGGTTAGAGGATTCAATGCTTTGTTGAATATGCTGTCGACCTTTACCCCTTCAATGTTGAGTAATGTAGTGTATTCATCAACAGTGGGAACCAAATCTTCATGATTGAAAGTGAAACACTAGTATGTTGGATTCTAAAACTAAGATGCTACTCGTAACAAACCAATATCCTAAAGGACTTAGAGTAAAAGAGCAATATCTTCGTATCTCTTAGGGAATAATTTTTTTCAGCATTGTTCCAATTATCCACATAATCCGTAGATCTTGCTAATCATTTTGTTGGTACCCTATCTTGATCCTTTCATGCACTATTAAGACATGCCTTAGTTTAAGGACGTCTTCATCTTCACACTGTCGGTGTTCTGACCATGCTCAAACTTTCCCAAAAGACTTTAGCTCTGAATTGGACTGTTGCTTCATGGCAGACACCCCTTGTTGAAGACTAAACCATTAACCAATTGACCCATGGTGATGGTGATTATGACGAAATAATGCATGGTAAAAAAAAGCAAAAGGGGAATGAGTTAGTAGCCAATATGAAATAATAGGTAAAAGGTAAAGAAAATAAGGAATAGCAATAGAAATATATCACAAAATTTACCCCAAGAATAGGTGGTAGATGCCTAGGGTAGACATGATGATCATGAATGTTGACATATTAAACGGGCAGTATACCGTATATTCACATCAAAATTGTCTCTTTACGAAATAACATGATACTTTGTAAGGATTAAGATTAACCGTTTAAATAGTGACGTTCTTTAATCATCATCTATGTTAAGCACATGTTAAGCCATCATTCAAGTAGCATAAGGGCTTATTTCGATTGGATAGGTAATGACATTCATTTATCCTTACCCACTTATTAAAAAGGATTTGTCATTGACTGTAACAGCATATCCTAAAATAATGATCATGAAAATAAAAATGACAAATGTGGGTGATAATGTTCACCCATTATCGCCCACGTAACCATGGTATATAGGAGCAAAGGTAAGAAACGTTTCCCTAAGTGATCCTATTCTTTTGTTTATTCTAGCAGCACTTGGTATGGTTTAACGTGGTTTAGCTTATGGGGTTCACTATATGGGTTTAAGTTGATGCCTATTTTGGTATCCAAATTATTTTTTCATCCGATAAGGATCATCAAGGCACCTCGATCCTAGGCCTATCATAGGTTTAGCAGAACGGGTTTGATCCAATGAATGTATTTCTCTATACAAATACGAAGGGATGCTCACAAGAGACATATGTAATTTACATCTTGGAATGTCTTGCCATGCCTATGCAGAGGGTTACTCACAAAGGCAAATGGCTCACTTTCTCCTAATAATTAGGATACTAACCACACCATGGTGTTTAGTGGGAATCTAATGCAAATGCAAGTGCACGATGTGTGCTAGGGGAACGATCAAACCTTTTTATTTTACTCCCATATTGCCATATTTATTTAAATCAACATTTAATCAGGAATAAATGATCCCTAACAATCATAAGACAAAAACATAAACAATAGATATTATTAGTAGGCAAAAAAAAGAAAGTTGTATTTATATAATTGTGGAGACCAAAAAACCAAGAACCGAGTTAGCAATAGCTAATTAGAGGCTGAACTCTTTACTTTGGTCCCCAATAGAATTGCCAAGCTATCGCTATATGCCTGGCTTTAAAACTTCGGATGATCTAAAAGGCATAGTGCACTCAAATTAAAAAAAATGATGGTTGGCTGTGGTCAAGCTTTTGAGTTATCCCATGATTGGGATTTGGATTAGGCATAATAATGGGAAGGAGATAGAAGAGACCATCGAGCGAATCGCTCATCCAACTAGTCTCAAATGGTCACCATGAAGTGGCCGTAAACTTAGAGTCACCATCGATCATTTTGATCTAGGCAGAATCAGATGCCTATTGAAAATGATATTTTGAGTTACGAAGCTCGAAACATTGATTCAAGGTCTACAAATCTCAAAGAGTCATAGGTTGGGTTCAAGAGTTAGTTACGCACAGGAGAAGGATTAGCATCCTCACAACGCCTAAAATTGGTACTTGCTAACTATGTCTTACTTTGGTCTCGGTTAAATCAGTTTACCTTTAGTCTTTATTTAAATATAATCCTCCTAAATGCATGAAGTTTTTGTGGAAATACAAAATCAGGGCTTTAAAGAAAATTAGATCATCTATGTGCCCTAGAGATGTGAGGAATATAGGGCTTTTTGTAAAAACAATGTCCGGTTTGGATTTAAAAAATTAAATATTTCGTATTAAGCATTGGAGAGATACCAACACAGAACATTGCCTTGTAAATTTTATTAAAGAAACAAATTTTAAACAGGAATGCATGATAAACATTACAAAGGAAATGTGTTAGTAAGACAAAAAAAAAAGAAATATAATAATATCATAAACAAGCAATCATAAACAAAAGAACGTGAAAATAAGGGACAATTGAAATGTATCTCGTAATTGTCTTCAATTATTAAAGAATAATCAGGGTGATAATTTTATAGATCGATCTAGATTTAGTGGTAATTTAAGGCACCCAAAAGAGAGAAAATTTTGGATTTTTTAAGGTAAAATGGGGTTGGAGTATCCTGTTGGAGAGGTAGCGTTGGAGTATCTCTAAAGATAGAGTTAGGAAAATATTTAGGAATAAAGAAAAATTTTGAATCTTTAATTAAAAATCAGGTTAGAGTATCCTTTAGAGGGTGGGGTTAGAGACCCCTAAAGATAGAGTTAGAAAAATATTTAGGAATAAAGAGAAAATTTGGATTTTTTAATTAAAAACGAGGTTGAAGTGTCCCCTCGGAGTAGTAAAGTTAAAGTATCTCCACTAACGAAAATTTTAGTATGAAATCTTTTTTTCCTTTTTATTTTAGCCTTGATCCAAGTCAAAAGGGGCTGGTGTTATGGGGAAACCGATTGGATGCATTTTAAGACATTCGAATGTCTTAATAAAAGGAGATTCGAAAATTAAGTTGAAAACAAGGGAGAACATTATGTCATCTCAATTCCTGAATTTTTTTTGGGTGCCTTCGAAGGCTTTAGAGGGTAAATGAAGTACCATTCGAAAGTTAACTCAATAAGGTTTAATATAAAAATATTTCAAAAATCCTAGAAAATTGCTTTCTATGCATAATTAATTTTTAAAGTTAAGTCTGTCTCGACACTCACAGTATGTACAAGGAAAAGGGCATGATGGATTTTGGAAAATCATTCCAAGCTTGTCCAGAATCGTTAGATCATGAACGATACCTTTTTAGAAAGAAAATTTTGTGAACCTTTTAGGAAAAATGTCTAAAATTTTATAAAAAAATCTTTTGATGGGCTAAAATGGCCCAAACAAAATTTTGCATACTGGTTCCAAGGGTTCCAGATGGCAAAGGTTTGAAAAGTCATAGTTCCCTTGCCCAAGATGATTTGAAACAAATAAAACACTGTTAGAAAGGTAATTCAATGCTCTTTAAGGGAAAAATATTAGAAAAATCAAAGGAAATATTTTGTGGTTCAAAAAATGATTTTTCAAATTTGAACTACAGTATTGCTAAAGCAAAAACAAGGGGATTATTCAGTATTCCAGGTTTCTTAAGGTTGAATTCGATTTTTTTCATCCGAACATCCATAATGCAGGGGAAAGAATGATACAGGCATCATGAGTTCATTCCAGAATCATGAAGTAGTTTGGGACGATAAAACAACCTATTGATCATGCCATGAAGGTGTTAGACTCGATTTTAAGGCTTAGTATTTTTTGACTAAAAAGAGGTTATGTTTGCTTGTAAAAAACATGTTTAAACTTGTATTGTCATGAATCCAGAGCTAAAATGTTTGCTTTGTACCCAAGATTGGAAGACCAATTTATGAAAGCATTAAGTCTATGCTATTCATTATCTATTAAAGCTAACATGAGCTTAACTTGGGGTTTTTTTAAAAAAAATCAGATTTTTAACAAACAAGCATATCTTCATAGGAATGACATAAACAAAAGATAACATTTAGTTAGATGAATAAGGACTAAACATGCAAACAAACACATGTGACATATTGACATGGAATAGGTGATAAAAATGTGAGAAGATGACAAGTAAGATGTATGAGTATATTTAACCAAAAGAATGCAAGTTAAAGTTATCAATACAGCATTTTAATGTCATGAGACTCCTTAAAACACAAGAAAATGCACGAATATACATAAGATATGTTAAGGTGAACGTTTAAGTATGTGTTAAGCATGACAAGATATTTGGCTTACCACGTAATATCAAGGCATCAAGAGAATATCAACATTCTAAGACCACCACAAACAAGGTAGTAATAATGCATGAAAACCTGAAAAGGGTCATGGTAACATGAAAAGGTCACTAAAAAGATGAAAGTGCTACAAAAATTAGAGAATATGCAGAGTTAAGTGGAAAAAATATACCAAAAGTTTCAAGCTTTAGCTTTTTTCTGAGCAATAGTTTTAAACTCCACCTTTTTTTAGGTTGAACAACAAAATAGTGATGAAAATAAGGGGCTTTTTAGTTAAATATGGATAAATAGGAGTTTGAGAGGAACAATGGGTGAAAGAAAGGTTATTGGAAAGACTTTTGGTGACAGTTTTGAAGGGATCCAAAAATGGAAAAGAGTTTTTTAGTTTTTGATAGAACTGAGAATATTTAAGAGATGGAAAACTAATTAGAAGTGGAAGTTTTTCTACTGGAAATCTTTTTTTTTTTTTAGTTCTCCTCCTCCTCAGCTGAGTCCAAGGTTGGCTTATATAGCCATACAGCCATGAAGACAAAAGATGAAAAAAAAGGTATTTTAGGGTTTTGGTGCATGTACCTCATGCAGAAGTCAAGTATAGTGCTTAGCTGTCATGCAAACCCATTGGTTTGCTTAGCAAATATAATGGATATGACTACTTTATACTGTTAAGGATTGGGTAAGTTTAACCTTACCTTTGAGAAATTGCCTAATGTCATGAAATCTTTTGTCATTAGCTATTTGGACCTAAAAATTTTGTTTAAATCCAATCACAAGCCCAAAGACAAAGCCTGATATGAATTTTGATGATTTTTAGTGTAAAAAACATGTTTGAATTAGATTTTGAATCAATGGTGTAGGGGCTAAAAAGGGCTCAAACTAGGCAAATATGTCTTTATGTATCAATACAATTAGTGCAAAAAGCATGTTTGAATCAGATTTTAAATCAATGGTGTAGGGGCTAAAAAATGGCTCAAGCTAGGCAAATATGTCTTTGTGTATCAATTCAAAATTGTATCCATACACAAGGCAATTTTTACCCATGAGTATTGATACAATGAAGCAAGTATTGATACCAAGAGCAAAAATTAGTTTCCAGTCTTGAGACTTAGAGTTCTGCATCGATGCTCCATGAATTTGTATCGATACATAAGCTTATGTATCAATATATTTTGCCAAAAATCATAACTTTAGCTATAGAAAAGGTCTGTATCGATACAAACATGATAGTTATTGATACCACATCTTAGCTATCGATACCAAACCCTCTTGTGTTGATACTACATGTGAAAATTCAAGTTTTTGATGCCACAAGGCTTCGTATCAATACTTGTGCACCAATATAACTTGCACATACTTATAGCTTCTCATTTTTCCTCAACTTGGTCACAAATAGTGGGAAATTGATCCATGTATTCATTTAAATGACCCTGTGACACCATGAAAAGTGGCTTTTGATACCTCCTTTTTATATTTTCCTTTAATACGGCCCACAGACATTTCGAACCTTCCCAAAAAATTTTTAGACATGGTACATGGTAATTGTCCTTGAGTTTTTATTTTTATTTTTTGATTTTATAATCTTTCACTGAAGTCCTAAGATGCTAGAAACTTGCCTGGACAAAATAAGGTGTCTATACCTATGATTCGAAAACCTTACATAAGATGGACAATGGCCAAAGGCTGTAGGACTAAGAATTCAACACAAGAGCCAATATAGCAAGAGTAACAACTAGGATTGAAAGAAATCTATCTAATTTCATGGCTAAAAGTCTTTAGGCTTTTTATTACACCAACAAAACAAACAACTAGTTTATGGATGATCCTCTAGATGTAATTAAGATTGACTAAGAAAATCCATCATCTAATGACCTATGATTTAAGAACCATTAAATTCATAACTTTCACTTAGGTGTTTTATATTATTGAAGTCTTTAGCAACAATATATGCGCTATCATTCACCAACCCTAGCGACATGAAAAAGCTTAAATGAAAAGGGCCTCATTTCTATCTCATTTTGCAGCTGTACATAATAAGGAAATAAAAATGTTGATTATAAAAGTAATACAACAATATATAGGTTGATCAGATGTGTCAACCAAATCCACTTGACACAAATTTTTTTGTAAACCAAATCTTCCAATTATAGGCATAGCTATAGTTATGAAATAAACTTTTGTCAATCAAATACTCATTAATAATAAATTGCATATTATTTTGCTTAACCAAATGTCAAGCAAACAGAGAATATTAGTTTTTAATCTTCTCATTCTATCAATTATCCTTATGAAGGTCTTTTAACCCTTTTACATTCTAGATGAGAAAGTTAATAAAGAATAGGAGTAAAAAGTATGACTTCCCAGAGCAGACCTACCTAGTTTAAATACTTTATTTTTTCCATGAAAATCTTGTGCTTCTTTTTTGGCTTAATCTAGTTCATCAATTTTGCAAATCCAAAGTAAGAGCTTTCATTTTTTTTATGAGAAGAAAAAAGATTCTCCAGTGGTTCCAAATCACCAGTATACTCTTTACCAGTTTTTTCTTCATAGTTCTATTAAGAATAGAAAATTTATCAGTTTAGGAAATAGGTTGCTTATCTTTATACGCAAATAACTAAGGAGGATTACGAATGGGCTGGTGGCTTGTTACAAGTAATGCAATAATTTTCTTGGCATGCATTTTTACAAGTTTCATGATAGAACGAGGCATGTGAAAGCCTATCGTCAACAACTTTCAAGGCATGCTCTTCTATAGCTTGTATGATAAATGCAGGAATAGAAGACTTTCATCAACAACTTTCATGGTAAACACATGAGCTAGAAGATTTGCATTAATATTTTCTTTACCCTTTTACTTTAGAACCCATTTCTAAGCTATGACTAGTTTTGAATAAATAAACTCAATGTGACCAAAGACTTTACAACATTGACATTTTTTAGGTAGCCAAGTAACCATAATTGAAACAGAAATCAATAGACCATTTCCCAACTCAATATCAATAATCTTAATAATCCAATATCCACTCTTATCTCCACAATGATACCTCTTTATATATAAAGGCTTGCCTAGAGTACTTGCAATGTGGCTAAGCCTAATTGTTGTATACAACTTTAGTGGAACATTTCTTAGCTTAATCCAAACTGGTATGTTCTGGTTACTAAATTCTAAACATTCAAGAACAAGTTATCTTTTGTGAACAAAAATGACTTTATAATTAATGTGCCAAGGTTTGGATTCAAGTACTAAATCCCTAGTTTTCTCAATAGGAATTGAATGGCATACAAGTTGGAACCAACTTAATGTTTACATATTCTTTAGTGGCAAACAAGTTAAAGCCATTAGACCATACAATGTTGTGGTAGGAGTCGTGGGTGGCAAGCATAGTAACAATCAAATGCACCCTTTTAATTATAAAAAAGAAAAAGTTTTCAACATGCTTGCGAAGTGTTTTGATGTTGTCCATTCTCCAAATAATGTAAATATTAAATTCTATTCTCTTATCAATAATTGATAAAAATTTTAAAATTTAAATTTAACTAATTGGTAAAATCTTTATAAATAATTCTTTTTGCATTAATTTAAATGTTACATTAATTAGATAGTATTTGAGCATGCATATATTGGAGAATTTGAACAAATAACACCATATTTAATTAATTAATTAATTATCTAAATAGAAAGACTTGAAATTTTGATGAAAATTCATGTTGTTATCTTGCCAAGTCTTTTTAGTGGAAATGAGTTATATTTTAAGTTGGTTTTATTGGAAATTACTATTTGAATCCCCTTGTTGCCATAGTATCAAATTATTTTCAGTAAAATAAGCAAGGTTTTTTTCTCAAAATAAGTAATATTTAATTAATAAATAGAGAAAATTAATAAATTAAAAAAATAGATGCCTAAAAATATTATACATAAAGTTGTAATTTTCAAGTAAAGGTAAAATGATATACAAGCATATGAAATGATATATCAACTAATTAATTTATAAAGTAACTAAATCCATTTCAAAAATTGCCTTTGAGCACAAAAATATCTTATTAAAAAAATTGGCATGGAGGCCAACAATGTATGATACTTATTCTAAGAAAAACATATCAAGGCTAATAAAAGAATGCTAGTAGATAACCAAATCTTACAAAAATGTTTACATTATTCTACATAAATTATGTAAAAACATCCATTATCTCTTAAGAATCAAAATTATCTTTCGATTTTTCCTTGTGAACTATAGCATGATTTTATTTGTCATTCACTAAAAGTCTAAATTGTCAAATTCATCATTTCATTTGTCGCACCGTCAAAAACTTTAGTTTAAAAGTAATCAACTAAAGACTTGCACATGTCTACAACAATGTTAGGCTATAATTTAAAAGATAATTTAATAGAAGAATAAGATAAAAGCTACATCTCATAAGTTTTAACATGTTTAGATAAGAATTTGGAAAAACGATATAGTTTTCTTGTAATCATAATTTGAGGTACAATTATTGTCATTCATTCAATTTTCATTTTTAATTTTTCCTTATGTCATTGTACCAACATAGCTATAGTCATGGTGAAATCAATAAAACAACAAAGTGAAAACAAAAGAGAAAAGTGTTTTTTCAGTTGAAAAATAGACCAAGGATACGGCATAAGAGTAAAAAGTTGACATAATCATTTTTCACTCAGGATCTTTAGATTATGGTATACATATGATTATACATATTGAAAACTTAAATCTAAAAGGGGTTTCTGCCTACTCAAAGGCCCATAGCTTTGAGTGAATCATTCTTAAAAAGTGAAGTAATAGCCATATATGAAATTATCTCTCTAAAGTTAGAAGCAACCTAAGCTTATTGTCTCCAATGGTAATCCACACAAAAAACTATCGAAGCTTTTAGGAAGTTTAAAGGATTCACTTGTGCTAACATGCTAATCTCTTAGTCAAAATCAAAAGGTCAATTGTTTCTTTAGTTAATGAACAAAAACCATTAAAAACACTTATTATGTGATGATTCAAAGTAAACAAAAAGGAAAGCCAAAAAATATGGGTAATAACGGATATTGTGTGGACCAAATTATTCTTATTTTTCTTTCCTAAAGAAAAGCTTCCTTACTTTCTTTTATGTTTCAAAAGATTATTCTCTTTAATATACAACATCCACAAAAGCCAAAAGAATTTATTACCACTAATTTCTCAAGCTAACACTTAATGATATGGCTGAACAAAAAAGGGAAAAAAGATGAGTTTTAACTCAAAAATAACTCTTATCAAATGAAACTATTTTTCTCTTTTCAATAGTCATATTTATGCATAACCACTAACTTTTTATAGTAGCCGAATACTCCTTTAATTATGGCCTTAGTTTGGGTAAACAAGGATGAGGGAAAGTAGATTGGATCTAAGATCAAACTTTTAGACAAAGAGAAACACTTTCAACCTAGACTATGCAAGTTGTACCATGACTCTATCCTATAGAGCTTTTGTCAATCCCAACTTTCTCACGTCTCCTTAAAATGATAGTCAAGTAAAGAGGAAAAAGTTGATTCATAATCAAATTCTAAGTGTCCTATTTGTACTTAACTAGCTTAGGTTAACAAAGTTTTAATGTCCTAATCAAACATTAACTCTTAGTTCCAAGTTTGGGCTTGGACATCATAAAGGCTATGATCGATTTAGTGAGATCTATGAAGTTCAAATTTGATTCACAATCTAATTCCATGTGGATGAGAAATTTTTTCTTGTTTTACACATTCCTAAGATTTTCAACCAAGAAAGACATGTCTACTCTAGACATTGTTTTGTCAAGACAAGCTTATCCATATTGTAACATTAAGATATCTCAATACGAATTTCAAAAATTTAGTTTGTCTTAATCCAACAGCAATTGAACTTTTTCAATTAGATCCTCCAAATTTAACTTTTCATTCAATTATTTCCATGTTAACAGAATCTAAAAGTTAATAAAAAAAAGTTTTATTGTATGGGACTCTTTAGAATCCTAACATGCTGCCAATAACTATAAATCATAATCTAACTTATTTAGTACATATTATAATTATACGTATAGATTAAAAGTGGGATTTATGTTCTTCATTACCATCCAAATGTTATGAAGTCATAGTGACTTCTTCAAATCCTTTCAGTAACTAGCTATCTAGTGTAATTTGATCGTTTCACCATATATCCCAGATTGAGCATGATCTTGGCATAATGTTTACTCATTTAACAATCTATAGTAGTTCCTACTACCTTTAATTAAACTCATGAACTTATAGCAATGATTTCTCCTAAATTCATCTTGCTCTTGCTAGAAACTTTATCATATTAACCAAAACAAAAAACAAATGAGATGTATCTTATCTGTCACTTAGAATGGTGAAATCTCTCCAAATCACTAATGCACCTCTGTATGCTTCATATCATACCCAAAATCACCTTACCTTTGGCATCTTTTCTTGGGACCTTTTTATAATGAAATCAAAGTATGACACTCCCAAATATAAGATGACCTAGTATCACAAGTCTAAAGACTAGTTACATAACTTGCAAGTGAAAACATTTCTATAAACACTGGAATGACAAATAACAAATGTAATTTTTATATCGAGCCATACTTATTTTTCAAACAAACACTTACATGTTACCCTAAGTATCTATTATACCCATGAGATTGATTGATTATTTCATAAGTAAAAAGGCTTAACATGTGCTAGTTTTTAGGCATTGTTAATGCCTTTTCTTGGTGATACAATGACTAGGAACATTTTAGAAGCATGTCTTTGATGTATAATGATCGCACAATTATAACTCTTTATAATTACTTTGCAAGACTTTTTATATTCCATGGGCTTTATCCAATTAGTAGTTCATGATTGTTAATTATGCTCCTAACATGAAGAAAACCCTTGTATCACTAAAGAAAAATTAATTGGTTTACATTATTGACCGTATATCCTATGCTTAATATGATTGGCTTAAAGACATATACTAACACATCTGGTATTCATTTTTGTGCCTATTTATATATGTTTTAGCATCTTAAAGATTCATGAGAGGAATATCTAAGTTAGCATTTTCCATGTGATCTTCTTGTAATAAGCTAATCTTAGCATAGATGCAAAATTATAAGGCCAAAAATAAAAGTTGTTGAAAATAGTTAGAATGTTAGATACTTTTTGTTAAAAATTAAATCTAATTTTTGTCCAACAAAATGTAATAAAGTATTAGGTGTTGCACAGATTTTAATGTACTTTTGGAAAGTATAATAAGATCTTATGAAAAGAACACATGGAACACAGATGCATTTTATTAGAATAAAAATAATCCCAGAGTTGACTATAATGAAGGATGCATCATTTCAATCTTTTGTTCCAATTTCTCAACCTCCACTAATCTTTCCAAATTCTTCTAATATTTTTTTAACAATTTTTTCATTTTTTCTTTTTCCCATAATCTCTTACACCTTTTTTTCAAATCAACAAAATCTAATCCTTAAAACCCATTCAAAATAAATACATGAAAAAGAAGTAAATATTCTCTATGGCAACTAGTAGAACAACCGAGCCAAAAGAAAACAATATAAGTAATGTAAACCAAGCTAAAAAAGAGAGTCCATAAAAATGGATAAAGAACTGACAGAAACCATTCTGGAAGCCATGCTTTAACAAACATTTCCTTAATTCTTTTAAAAAAGAATTGCCTTCATAATTACCCCAACATCAACTCTAAAAGTCATAAAAAAAATAAGAAAGAAAATGAAAAGGGAAGTGTTTATTAAAAGATTAGGCTAACCATATGGAAAAAAGTCTAATGGTATAGCCAAAAAAAGCAATAAAAGCTAAAGCCCCACAAAAAAAGTCAAACAACCATAACATGCCAAAACAACTCTTGCAAATGTTAAAATTTCTTTTGAGTCCTTTAGGACTAAAAGTTAATAGATAATATGAGTAGTATTTTCCTAATTTTCATTTATTTAGTCCTAATTTTTTGTAGATTACTTTAAAACCTTTTTACAACTATGTGAATTTAATGTTTGTACTAATAATCATTATAAACTACATTCAATTTAAATATATGATAATATCCATATATTATTTTACACTCCTACAGTATAGTTAGGGTATCCTAAAGGATCAACAAAATTATGAATATTTTCTTGTTACAATTTTATTATTACAATTTAATTGAATTAATTATGTTTTAAATGATATTTTTAATCATCTTTAAATTTTTTTAGTATTTAATTTTGTTTTTTTACTTTTGTTATTAGTTAAACTTTAATTTAATTAATTACATTTTAAATGTTATTTAATTGCTTTTTAATTGTAGTTACATGTGTCTTTAATTTTCTTAGATGTTATAATTTTTCTATATGTGTGTATATATGCATATTAGGAATAATAGCTGTATTTCATAATTTTAGAATGAATTAAATGGTTACCATATATTTTTGTGAAAAAAGTTTAGGTAATGGGAGGCTACTCTAGTTTATGGTCAGGGCATACCATAAGTCTCAAAAAAGGCTAATAGTGACACTTATAGATCACCCACCAAGTGGAACTGCTGGTGAGACCAAACCTTGGTGCTTGGTAAAGCATCAATAAGCACTCAACCAACTGAACCAACCCACATTACAAATAGTGATCATTTTTGTCAATATTAGACCAGCAAATGGGATAGCCCGACAGCCAATTTCATTGTTTAAAAAAATATTATTTTTATTTCAATATTTGTAATTTTTTAAAACTAAATTTAAATATAAAGTTTATATTTTTATTAATAAATAATAATTTAAGCTAGCTTAGGTGATCCAATTTGTAAAAACCTTATCTAAGGTCTAGCCCTAAATGGGCCTACTTAATATTTCTTTCATTTATTTTCTTTTTTTGAATTTTTTTTAATTGAATGGAAAGTGGAGGAGTTTTTAAGGATTTATTCATTAGTTGGCCTTTGATGTGGAAGGCAATAATTTTAGTTATTATATGATTTTTTTTCCCTTGTAATTGAGGAATCAGAAATTCCATGTGATAATGCTATCTTAGGTTTAGAACATGAGTGTCCATCGCAAATGCCTTATTTAGGGGATGAAAAAGCATGGTGCTATCAAGTTTTAGACTATACTGTTGTTGATACTAAACTTGAACCTTATATTCATAAGTCTTTTATAAAAATGTATCTAATTAAGTAAGTATTTAGGACAATTATCAATTGCTAATGGAAATTGATGATCGGGATGAAGTTTATGAAGATCTAGATTATTGTTTGTTAATTCTTACATTGAAGACTACTTTTTACTTTTTATTACCTAGTTCCATATAAAGTAAATTGGGCATAGTAGGCTTCAAAAAGTTTATTCCCATGTTTACAAAAAATGCTGGGAAAATATAAGAAACATGCTCCGTATAGAGAATATTTATTAAAAGGTTTAACGGGTAAAAATTATTTAAAAAAGTAAATGTAAAATATTAAAATTGTTAAGAAAAAAATAGAAAATATGCTTTTACCCTTTACATTTCTTGACATAATTTCCTTTTATTTGCCATGTCTCTCTCATTTCTCTCTCATTTTCCTAAAAACTTAACCTAATAGTAGCATAACCTCAATTTCCTTTCTAAATCGAT
>JBBYHO010202904.1:8173-21652 GCA_038382025.1 Adansonia gregorii | reverse complement strand
TATTATTATTATTATTATTATTATTATTATTATTAAAAATATTTAATATTTAATTTAAAATATTAATATAAAATTATCTTAATATATAATATTTAAATATTTATATTTTGAATATTATTAAAAATAAATATCTATTTTTTAATAATATAATATATTTAATAATAAATTATTAATACAATTTATTATTTTAATAAAATTATTATTTAATAAAACAATATTATTATTTTAATAATAAATTGTAACATTATCAATATTTTAAATTTAAAATAGTATTTTAATATTTTGTTGAAAAATGTTTTTATGTGACCGTTTTAATAATAAATTTACATAAATTACACTTTATAAATATTTAATAATAATTCTTGATAAAAATTAATATTTAATAGTATAGAAGTGTATAATTAAATATTTAATAGAAATAGAATTTTAATAATTATTATTTTTAAATTTTAAAAACTTACATAATCAAAATTTTTAATAATAGATAGTATTACCTTAAGTATTTAATGTTAACATAATATTTTATCCTTCAATATTATTATTAAAATATTACAATTTTTATATTAAAAATTAATAGTTTAATGATAAATAGCTTTTATGTTTTAATATTTATGTCAATATTACTATTTAAAAATTGTAAAATAATAATTACATTAATATAATATTTTAATTAAATAATAAATAGTATTTCTTAAGTATTTGATATTGATAATATATTTAGTATTAAATATTATGATTAAAATATTATTATTAGAAATATGAAGGTTTCAAAAATAAATATTTTCAAATATTTCAATAATTAATAATTTAATATTTATGTCAATATTACTATTTAAAAAAATAACCAAACAACAAATTTTTTTTTTTTAAGAATCATTCAAATATCAAATAATTTTTACTTTTAAAAAATCTTCAGATTAATAAAAAAAACATTTTCTAAAAATTAATTTCAACTAAACAAATGGAACTTACAAATATGAAATGAAGGGGCAAGTAACAGCGTGAATTTGTATGCGATTAAATAAACTCCAGTTTAGATGGCAAAGATTTAGTACATATATAAAAGCTTCTTCATTTTGGGAAGTACATTTAATCAAAAAGATGCTATTCAAGGTAGGGATCAATTGACCTTGTAAGACATAAGAAATCAATTGACAAATGGCAAATTGAGTCTCACAATCCCTCAAACAAACATTGAGAACTACCAAATCACTATTCATTGCATTAGTTTACTAGAGATAAAGTTTCTTAGCAGTTATAGATTTCTTCTTTAGCTTTTCCCTCAGCTCGTTAGCTACGTTCATTGATAACCTTCAAAATATAATCCTATTTGTTAAATAACGTTTAAATTTTAATAGCATCTTAACTTTAAAATGAAACCAATTTAAAAGGCAATCAAGTATCATTGATGCATACACTGCGAAGTTAAAAATGAGAAATGCGGCAAAGATTCAAGTTTATACTAAAATGGAAATAGTTACAAGCTACAGCACTAGTTTATATTGGTTTATCATCACAATAACAATTTTAACAAATAGCTATCAGCCGTATATCATCTATTTTTCAGTAATCAAAGATCAAACACTAACAACCTCAATTATAAAAAAAATTTAAATAAATAATTTATTTTAAAAAATGATAAAGAGATCAATTTATATGGTGATTTAATTAGATAAAGACTACATATTAAATAATAGCTTTGTTGGACTTTATTTAGCCTATATGATAATTAAATAAACCGAGATTAATATTTAATTAATATCAAGGTGACATCATCTAGTAAATCTTATTCAAATTAAAACTATAGTAATAAAAGTTAAAGTCTTACTATAGTTACTAATTAGAATACAAACTCTTTGATGGTAGACAATTCTAATTAGTTTTCTAGTACAGGTCTCTAGTCTAGTCTCTGCAAATTACTTATGCATCATTATAAGGTAATTTTATCAAGAAAAAGAAATAGACTAGAAGGCTTATATGAGATGTTTATCTTTATGTACTTAGAGCGAGATCACATTCTTGATCAATAATGACTAAAGATACGTTCTTAATAAATCTTACATGTGGCATCAAAGCTAGGTTCTCTAGTTAAGTTGTCCAAATGATAAAGACATGCATATATATAAATTAATTTTTGTATTCACGAATTAAATTTACGCATGGGTTGGATGTATTATCTCTAAATTATGTTTGATAATTATACGTTTGTTTCAATGAAGTATAAAATCAAAAGTTCAAACTAGTAAGTAATTGAAAATTGGTTTTATACTAGTTAATTGATCTCATATAAACCTAGTAATATTCAAATCAAGCATTAAAAAAATCAAACCGGCAGTTTGGCTGAACCCTAAATAAGTTAGCTTTGATTATTATATCCGTAAGTCTTGGATGTTTTAAGCTCTCTGGTTTACTTAAATGAACTAAAAAGTTGAGACCCACTCTTATTATTTAAAAAAAAAAAGTATTTGATTGTTTTAAATAAAGTGCAATAAAAAAATTTAAATCATAAAGATTAAAGACCCATGCGGGTCAAAGAAAATTAGTGGTTAAGATAAGTTAGCTTTGACTGTTATGTCCGTAAGTCTTGGATGTTTTAAGCTCTCTGGCTTGCTTAAATGAACCAAAAAGTTGAGACCTACTCTTATTATTTAAAAAAAACGTATTTGATTATTTTAAATGAAGTGTAATAAAAAAATTAAAAATTATAAAGATTAAAGACCCATGTGGGTCAAAGAAAATTAATGGTTAAGATAAATCCAGCCTAGAGGCACAGCACATGTGAGTCATCAATTTTTGCCCGTGTGTTTTTTTCCTAGATATGTTTGGTATTTTATTTTTTATTTATATATTATTTTATGGAATTTTGAACTACATGAAATATTTTTAGTGAATATTTACACATTATTTAATGGTAAATATGTTTCACACACATATTCTAAATTTTTTCATGGTAAAATATTTTAATATTCTAAGATTTAATTGGCAATACGTACTCTCATAACAAAGTGGCCAATATTTACTACACTTAGCCTAAAAGTAAGTGCATAATTGAATTTGTTTAGTAAAATTTAATTTACTAATTTGGTATTTCTATGCCCAATTTTGCCATGAAATTTATTCATCCATTAAATATATGATAATGGTCTTGGGAATGTGATTAATAGTAAGCATGTTATGGAATGTATTTATTATGTTATGATTTTAGAATATGTTATAGCATAATAAGCTGATATTCTAATAAGAGATGATGTCATTTTTAAAGATCTAAATCACTTGCTTGGTATTAGCCATAGCGTTTTAAGTCAAAAGATTTAGATATGTTGGTAGTTATTTAAAATAAGAATTTTTCTTTAAATAATTATATACAGTAAATGACATTAATAAAGTTTTATACTATGAATTTGTTTGATATATACTTAAGTTATTAAATCAAATATACAATTATTTGTGGTACACATATACTATGTCATTATAAAACATCTAAATCAATTGCTTGGAAATAGCCATAGTTTCTTAAGTTAATTGATTTAGCTAAATTAGTAGTTATTTAAATAAAGTTTTTTTTAAATAACTACATATGGATGATGACATTATTACTTAAATAAAGTTTTCTTTAAATAACTACATATGGAGGATGACATTATTATGTAATTATTTATGTTATAATTACAGTAAGTTAACATGATTTCATACCACATTCCGCTATAATTATTAATATGCAATAAAGAATTCTGCATTTATTCATGATGTCATTATTAACGTTTTAAATCACTAGCTTAAGATTAGCCACAACATCTTAAGTTGGTTGATTAGATAACAATTGGTAATTATCTAAAATAAGGTTTCCTTTAAATAACTACACAAGAAAAATGGCATAATAAATAATTATTTGTTATATGCAATAACTTTTATACATATATATCAGATGTTATTATTAATTTCTATATCATTAACTTAAGAGCTGTCACAGCATCTTGAGTTAATTGATTTAAATAAAATAGTAGTTATTTAAAAAATTTATAAAAAATGACATCCATAAAGTGTTAGACCATGAAATTAGTTATTTGGCCGCATAGGAAAATAATTAACTTTGTAAAATGGTTAAAGGATAAAATAATATAAGATTAAAGTTAAATTTTCCTAGGCCTAAAGTATGGATTATTTAATTTTGGTGTTTTAAAGTTATTCTATATCATTAACTTAAGAGTAGCCACAGCATATTGAGTTAATTGATTTAGATAAAATAGTAGTTATTTAAAAAATACATAAAAAATGACATCCATAAGGTGTTAGACCATGAAATTAGTTATTTGGCCCTATAGGAAAATAATTAACTTTGTAAAATGGTTAAAGAATAAAATAATATAACATTAAAGTTAAATATTACTAAGCCCAAAGGCCTGGATTATTTAATTTTGGTGTTTTTAAGTTATTATTTTATCTTTAAAGTTGTGTAAATTGATATGCAAGATGTATCTTGACCCACGGAAAGGTTTGGATTTATATTTAAATTTAAAGTATTTTATTCAATTAAAGTATAGTTCTTTGCATTTTGCAATAATTTCTATTATTGTGATTAATAAGGTTGCTAGAATTAAATGATATGCAGTGATGAAAAATTACTCTAATGAAGAAGTTAATTAAGCTATTTAAAGTGTAAAGACCTTGACTTAATGTTTCAAGTGAACAACTTGTTCTCAACAACTAAAATATGCAAAAAAAAAAAAAAGATTTCGATGTACAGTGGGAGCAATCTAAATATTTAAGGATGATGTACAGCAAATCCTATAGTAGTAAATCAAATTGGGATTTTATCCTAAATTGTTACAAGGTTAAGGATTATTACAAAGCCACTAAAGACCAGATTGTTAAATTTGATAAGGTTTTTGCTATCACCTTGATAAAGAAGCTTTCAAGAATAAAGTGCAATAATTCTAAAAGTTATGCATGAGCACATTATAAGATTTGGGAGACATTGTTGCTCAACTTGAATCATTGAAATTAAGTTTTTTGAGTAAATTTATTATCACATTCATATTCAACTTTTTTCCTAATGCATATAACCATGAGAAACACATATAAAAAAATGTTCTATAAATGAATTATCAACTATATGTGTTTAAAAGGAAAAGAGATTAAAAAATGAAAAACTAGATTCAATTAGCCTAGTGATTTTAGGTAAAAAGTGATAAGTAGGCACATGTGTTATAAAGGTGAAAAGAAAAAATGCCAATAAAAAAAATGGCATCAAGTCCTTCATTTGTTTTAACTCAGACACATAAGGAAAGATTGCCTAAAGTATAAAAAAGACTTGAAAAATGAAAGTAAACTCATTTTGTGTGAACCTCTTTCAAGGATGCTCCTAAATAATACAAGGTGGTTGGACTTATGGTCAAAATATTTTTATAACCGTATAAGCTTTGATATAGTCAAAGAAACTAAAGGAAAGTGGGAAGAACATCTACTAAAAAAAATCATTAAGGACTATCAGGATTATTTTTTTATATCAAGATTGATTTCAATTTTAAAAAAGGTTTTATCTTTCATTTTAGAAATTTTCTTAGGTAAAAAGTGTTATGAATTTAAATATTTAAACTTATTGTTGAAATTTCAAAGGAAAATTTTTCTATTGTATTTTTCATCATTAACTTAGATCTTGATTATGAGAATAAGTTTGTTAACTATTTACATGATTTATGGTGGTAAAGATGTGTTATAGATATAATTCTTTCAAAGCTGTGATTATGCCACATCTCCATATAAAAATTTAGGAGACTTGACAATGATAGAGTTCTTAAAACTCTTGAATTTGACACTTAAGTTAGTTGCATTGAAGAAAAAGCAAACTAACAAGTCCATAAAAGAGAGCTAAAGAAAGGATATAATATTTAGATATCATACATCTTTTCCTAAGTTTATGGTTTAAAGCATTAAAACTACTATTGATGTCTTTACTAAAGTTTCAACTAAATTATTTTCTAGAACTTTCTTAGAATTATAGAATAGTTGGAATCCAACTTAAGACATTTAAGAACTTGGGTTGTCTAGATAAAGTGAAGGCTTATAATCCAAACATAGGGAAACTGATCCAAGAACAGTTAGCAATAGGCTATAAAATTAACTTAAAGGGGTATAAATTTAAATGTCTCTCATATTCAGCTAGAATCGTTAAAGCTTGAAATGCTAAGTTTTTTATGGATCATGAGTTCAGTGAGAGTGACTTTTCTCGTAAGGTTGATATTGAGGAATAAATTTATTTAGATTGATTTTTGTAAAATATTTAATTATTTTTCAAAACAAACATATAGAATTAATTAGAGAGTAATCAAATCAAGTACAACCTTTATAATAGATCATTAATCTCACTGACCAAAGTGTACAAATGCACAAATGATTATAGAACTAACAGATCCAATGGGTAAGAAACTAGTCATTTCTATGGTATACCTATAAAAGTCTAAGTTTGATATTGGACATAAATATGACCTCATTTCACTAGCCATAAATAGTGAAAATTTCACGCTTTAACGTAAAGCTATGATAAAAGAGATGAAACTAATGGCTTATAATCTAGTCTAGTAACTCATTGAATTGTTTTTTTTTTTTAATTTTGAACAATATAAGGCTAGACTAGTGGTCAAAGGTTTCACTTAAAGGAGATATCAAGCACCCTGGAACTTTCTCTCTAGTTTTTTTTTTAAAGAAAGTTTCATTAAGAATTATCATATCTTTTATAGCTCATTTTGATTTTGAGTTACATTAAATAGTGATGAAAACAACTTACTTGAATAGAAATCTTGGGAAGAGGTATATATGATTCAACCTGAGGATTTTTTAGAAAGATCAATATATAGACTAAAATAAGCATCCTATCAATGGTATGTAAAGTTTAACAATGTTGGGACATTATTTGGTTTTACTAAAAATGTTGTTCATCATTATTTATACCTTAAAGTCATAATTTTAACTCTATATGTTATTGATATTCTCCTTGCAAGAAATGATTTAGCTTTGTTACATGAGACAAAGGTTTTCTTTCTTAAAACTTTGATATGAAGAATTTGGTTGAAGCTTTATATGTCATAGACATAAAGACTCATAGAGATAAGTTTTTAAAGACATGAAGTCTATCTTATAGTTTTAGGAAGAATTAGGATGCAAAGCTATTTACCTACGATGGTGTAAATTATAAAGGGGATATTTAAATTTGAGCCAATATCTCCAAATAATTTGGAAAAAGAGCATATGAAAGGCATTACATATTCATATAGTATTGGGAGCCTTATATATGATTAGGTTTATACAAAACTTGATGTAAGGTTTAGAATAGAAGTGCTTGGCAAATATGAAAGTAATACTACCCGTGGACAATGAAAGCTACCTCTGAAATTGTGTTATAAAGTAACAGCACATGCAATAAAGTTGAGATATTTTATCTCTAGTTTGAAAGTTGCTAGGAAGGCCATTAAAAATCTATTGTGATAACTTTTATGCTGTATGGTTTTCTAAGAATGATAAAAGTAAAAGTCGCAGCAAGCAAATAGATATAAAGTAGCTTGTTGTTAGAGACTTTATAAAAAAGCAAGAGTGGATATCCAACACATCAGTACAGATTTAATGATATTAGATCACATGACTAAAATATTGTCGATAAAATAGTTTAAAATTCATATGGATCATAAAAGGCTAGTTAAATTCTGTCAAGATATATTTTGGTTTCTTTGATTTTGTTAATTTCACATTCTTAAAGTTTGTAGACATGTTTCAGCTTGTGTATATAAAGTTTACATGTCAAGTGGACCCTCAATGATTACAGAAAATTCATACATAAAGCATTATCTTATAAAGAGATATTTTAGAATTTATGATGCATTGTAATACGTGAAAGGAAATATTTATTTTTAATGCTACAACCATGACTTGTGCTACGTGAATCTTTAATTGAGTGAAAGTTGGACTAGAGTAACTTATGGCCATATTAAAGTTTTTGATTTAATTATCATGTTTTGATTATCACTGAAGTAATATAGGGTAATTGGGAAAAATGTTAGACTTTATGTGGCCCACATCATAATTAAGTAGACCGAGATAAATATTTAATTAATATTAAGGTAATATCATCTAGTAAATCCTATTCAAATTAAAACTCTAGTGATAAGAGTTAAACTTTTACTATAGTTACTAATTAGAATATAGACTCTTTAATGGTAGGATAAAACTCTAATTAGTTTTCTAATATAGGTCCTTAGTCTAGTCTATGTAAATTTTCTATACACCATCATAAGTTAATTTTACCAAGAAAAGAAAATAGACTAGAAAGCTTATATGGGATGTTCACCTTTATGTACTTGGAGCAAGATCACATTCTTGATTAAGAATGACTAGAGATACCTTTCTAATTAAATCTTACAAGCTTATCCAACTAAGCTATAAAATAATGTAAAAAGGAGAAAAAAAATAAAAGAATAGAGTAAATGAATGTTTAAGGAATCAATATAATACTTCAAATCTTTGAAGTAACCAATAAAGTGCTAAATAAGTAAGAGAGTGATAAAATAAAAAAATTATGTGTTTCTTAAGTATATATAAAGAAAATGTTTTTAAAATTAATAAGAGCACACTGAAAAGATGAATTGTCATAGAAATCATGAAAATGTAAAATATATGGTTCATTGAACTTTATTTACTATAAGATCAAACATACGTTTAATTCATACCTAAATTAAAGCAACCAAATTAATATTTGCTAGGTAATGAAACCTATATTCTTCTATGAATACTTTAACTCTCAATCGGGTTGGCTTCTCAAGTCTTGTTGATAGGTGAAGAAACCATTTTTTTTCTTATTTTACTTTGTTTTCCCTTCTTTTACCCCAAACTAAAGATAGGTGAAGGCATAAAAGTCATGTTATATTTAAAAATTTTTATTCTTTTCTTTCCCTTCTATTTGCCTCAATTTAGGGTAATTAAAAAATAAGTATTTTAAAGGAAAGGGAGGGGTGCTTAGTCTCTCTTCCCTTCCTTTATTTTAACTTATAATGATTTTGAAACAAAAGAAATGATTCTTACTTACCTCACTTCCTTATCCTTTCTCTTAATTATCCTAAATTCAAATATATGGTAAAGCGATTTGAAAGGAGGAAGTAAAACAATGCTTGTTCTCCTAAGGGGTGTAGGTAAAGTTAAGGCTATGAAAATAATTCTAATTTTGTTTTCACAGGTAAGTACTTCATTAAGGATAAAAACATCTTTACAGTTTTCTTTTCTATAATTTTATATCTTTTTCTTATTTTTCATATAGAAATTACATCTTCTTATTATATCATTTAGTAATTAATTTTGTTAGTGTTTTTTCAAATTTTCCATTTTTACTATCTTTCCTTCGATGAAAAGAAAATAGAAAAAAAAAGAAAGGAATAAATTTTTTTTGAAAATTTCATATTTACCAGAAAGGGAAAATAGGAAGATAACCTTGAGAATTTGGTTCCTTTGTTTTTAGATAAATGATACCATAGAATTTGTACATCACTATGAGTATGGATTTTTTTGAGCTATTTAGTTATTTTTAAAATAAAAATAAGTAATCCAGGTACATTAGGAAAGCAAGCCTATACTCAATAGCCCGTCTGAGTTGAGCCAAGACCGAATCTTATCCAACCTAAATTTATTTACAATGTTAAGGGTTTGAATTAAAAAAAATTAAATAAGAAAAACCAAACTCAAGAAAATCCAAGTCTAAAAATCTAAACCCTAAAAGGCTCAAAACCAATATGATCCAAAATCTATAATAGATGCCCAAATATTCATTTACAACACTTGGCGACATTTTGATTTTGTTTCTTATTTTAGTCTACTCTTGGACTTCAAGTCAAAAACTTTTAACTTATATATATATATATTTTTTCCTTTACCGTTGAAGGAAATATGAGGCTTCGTGTTCTATTTTGTCGACGAGGAATATGAATTTTGAATGTAACATGAAAGATTCCTTGTGTTAGTGCAAAAAAGAAACGAAATATCCCTTTATATATATATAACTAAGGTGTTGCTTGGTAAACTGAAAAGAAAAATTAAATGGTAAAAATTAAGTACTGAATTTTTAATGATAAATTTATAAGCACTGAATTTGCATAAAAAAATTATACGGTGTATTACCGAAAATCAAATATTGAATATAATTATATTGAATTTCAAAAATTGGTAATTCTAAAATTTTAATTTTAATTTTAATTATACGGTGTATTACCGAAAATCAAATATTGAATATAATTAATATTGAATTTCAAAAATTGGTAATTTTAAAATTTTAATTTTAATAACATTGTATATCATTCTAAATACTCTTAGACAGAAATTAAACTATTTAAATACTTTATTTTTGTAATTAAAAATAGAGATAAATGTAATTTAATTTAAAAATAAGTAATTATTTGCCTACATATCTTATTCAACATTTTTTTTTTGAAAATTTTCAATTAAATAGCATTTAATATGAGTTATTAAACATGTCGAAAAAAATTAAACTATTAAAAATTTTCTTTTTCACTGCAGTGAAATTTCTCAATGCATTATTAAATACATCCTAACATTAATTAGCTCAATAAAATTGAACGTATCAACCAAAGTTTGGAAATGGAAACTATTGTTAAAACCATTAAATTATATCGAAATAGAATCAAGCAAACTCTATTTAACATCTACTTTTGCGTCAATGACTTAATAGAACGCAAGTTTTTGCTTAATCTTAGCCAAAATGTAAAGAAAGATAAAGGGGAAAAAAAAAAAAAAGCAAAAGCTTCCGGAAAAGAAAGAAAACGTCATTTTACTTCCTCTTTACTTTCATTAAGTTGTATGGGATAAGCCTAAATTTGATAAGTAATGCCCTTTTCTCCGAACTTTCTGTTATTGATTATTCGCCAATAGCATTAGTTTACTAAGTAATAATTTTATAAATATATTTTCCTGTAAATAACCAAGCAATTACATTTGTGAATAATGTAGAATTTTCAAAATTAAAAAAAAAAATCTTTTAGCTCAAATTTCTAAGAACCCGAAAGACAATTCCTTACCCACTTTTCTGGTCGGGAGTGAACCACTCATGCATAAAATGATAACAAAAATTTGGCAATTAGTATTTAATTTAATTGATGAATGCATAATTCTTTACATAAAAAATAGAGTTGCTAAAAGATCGAGTAGTTCAATAAATCCAACCTATGCTGAATCAGATTTAGAAATAAAATTTATTTATTAAAATTAATCCGATCAGATTTTACTCATTGTTTATCTAATAAAAATATTTTATATTTAAATTGAATTATAAAATATATAAATATTAATATAAAAATAATTTTTTTAATATTTTAAATAATTAAATATACTTAAAAAAATCAAAATAAAAAATTGAGCTGTGGCCTGACCAAATCATCACCAGATTGAGAGTCTCTTTTCCTTCAAATAAAAAAAAAATTAATAATAACAGAAAAATGAATGCTTCTTTGATAACTGCACGAAACACACAAAGCAAACCTAACTCACGAACTTGGAAGATATTTATTTTGCCGAACATTCGAGTTCAATGCATTCACTGCCTCGAACCGACTTTGTCCTAATTTTCTGCGTACTGCCGAGCATTACGAAAAGACCAACTCAGACAAAGATGTTCCAAAACGAAATTACATTTTAATTTTTTTTTTTTTTAAGTTGTGGTCCTCCCTTACCCTTCTTTCGAAAAAATCCAGGTAGTATCTTCTTTTATGGTTCAAGCGAAGTCATTTCCCTGTCGCAATTTTCCGAGGAAGGAAACCAAGAAAAAAGAATTGACGTTGAGGTTTTTGAATGACAAAGACTATCTCAAAAACCTTCATCTTTTATGACAACTGATTGTTGTCGGGAAGACTTATTGCTGGTTGTTACTTGCTATATACTTAATGAACTTCTGCATGATCGATATTTGTCGTCCCTTATAATGCATACATGCTTTATATTTGTCGATTTTAAAATCACAGAGAAGTCAGGTATAGAAAATAATAAAACACTATCTCAAACAAGTATGTTTAAACATTCTGACATTCTTCATACTTAATTCTTTCTGCTTGAGTTAACCAAATAATTTCTTCAATTCTCACTGATTTAAGTAAAACGCATTTCCAAAATTTTTCTGATTATTTTTTTAATACCAATTTTATGTTTACAGATCCAACTTACCCCTTCTCTCACAAAGGAAACTATGGTATTGTAAGAAGATAGTTGGAAGTCTTTAATCCTTGGTCCAAAGTCTAAACCATATGCACCTGTTTACCAAATAATATCCCTAAAATATCTGCTTCTGTGGCCATGCTACACAACTTGTTTGGGTCAAAATTTCTAGAACTTAAATAAATCTCAAACTTAGTTACACTCTGTGTACATAAAAAATAAAAATAAAAAGATTTTTCTTGTTCCTATAGGAAAGGGATATATGCCTTTAGAAAAGAAATTGTACACCTTTACTCTTTATTCTACCATATAGACTTTTCTTTTTTTCTAATTGAAATATTACAACAATTCATTTTGTTTTCATTAAAAAAATTGACAATTTGAATATGTAAAGATTCAAATCTGAATTAAAGAATTAAAGAATTAATGATTAAAAATTAGATAATTTGAAATTGCTTGAAATTAAATTAATTTAATTTTAAAAATTTAATAATTTCAGAAAATTATTTTAAACCCTTCAAATGTCAAACTAAAAAAAAGTGTAAAATTAAAATACCTTAATTCAGAGCCGAATCGACTGGGCACGTCTGGCCACGGCTCCCAAAAAATATTGCTAGTGTAGCTTTCTTATACATGACTGTTACTTTACCTTCATTAATTTAGAATATGACCCATCAATTTACAACTTGACCCCTGAAATTTTATGTGGTCGTATGTGCACTAACTGTGTTTGATTAGACACTAATTAAAAATTATTTAATTATTATTTTAAAAATAAATCTATATTTAATATATTATTTTTATGAAATTTTAAAAATATATATTAATTATTTTTTATATTAATATCATCTTAACTAGTGTTTCATACTAGCTTAATTTTATTTAATGTATCTTTACCCATTAATTACTCCATTTAAGCTTAAATCATTTAATTCAAACCAATTTGAGAGAATTATATTTATATTGTTTTGCCTACAGTAATTTTGTTTTAGTATATTATTGCTGTTTATTCCATTTTTGTCAATTTACATTGATCTATTATATTATTTTTTGAAAGATTTGTTATTTTTTTATAAACTCATTAAAAAAATTAAAAATTTTGTTCAAATTTTCAAAATTTCATACGCATGAAGTAAAAAAATTCCAAAAAAAAAGAAAAATAAAACCATTTTATGCTTGTTTACATCATAAAGGTCGTAAAAAAAAATCAATTTTAATGTTGTAATGATTGATGATCAAGAGTGAAATTCAAATAATATTTTATTTTTAATTCAATTTTAA
>JBBYHO010202575.1:0-35741 GCA_038382025.1 Adansonia gregorii | reverse complement strand
TTAAGCTAATAGGCTGGTTACTAAAAGGTTTCTATAAGGTCACATTGACTCTTCAACATTTAGGCAGTCATGATGGGTTGCTAGATCCCGCTTTTCACTTATGGATATAATTAATTATATTCATTGCCAACCCGTTAGGAACAAAATGTGCCACACACAATAAGGTGGACTTGTTGGATTAAATCCTGGATTTAATTATGCTTAATTAAATAAAAGGTAATTTAAATGGACGAGTTAATTGAAAAGTTCAATTATATAAGACAAAATGAGATTTGTGAAATCTAGATTTTGTTGTCTAATTAAGACATAAATAATAAGATTGTCTTATCGTCGCAACATACCTCGGGTTGGATCCTCACAAATCTAAAAGTGCGTATGACTTAAAATATTTTTCTGACTTGGAAAATGTCTTCTTGACTAAGACTATTTTTTGGCGATGTGATGAGAATGAGAATGTACGGATTCTCGACTCATTATACAGTGAGGGGGACCATAAGACGAATCACTCATCTTATTGGTCTCGTATGACCATCACAAGATGGCCAACGCTTGGAGTTGCCACCGATCATTTCGAGCTAGGCATGATCGGATGCCTATTGAAACCTATGTTTTAAGTTACGAAACTCAAAACATTGATCCCGTGGTCTACGTAATGCAAAGATTCATCGTTTGGGTTTGGGAGTTGGTTATGCATGATGAGATATGAACCTCTTTGCGATGCCTGAAATTGATACCCTACTAGCTATGTCTTATCACGATTTTGATTCTTTCGATCTCAATTGTCACTATTTCAACATAACCCTTTTCGAATGCATGAATCTTATAGAAGTGATCCAGGTTTTGATGAAAAAGATTTAATCTCATATACGCCCCGGAGAGATGGGGAATATAGAGACTTTTGATGAAAATGACCTCTAGATTTTACTTTGAAAATGGAATGTTCCACTTTGGGCACTGGAGAGATACCCACGCGAAATATTACCTTTAATTTTATTTGAAATGTTTTGAAAACATGAATGCACATAATCATCACAAAGAAATCATGTTAGTAAGATAATAAATAATATAACATAACATGGATCATTCAATGCAATGATAAAGAAAATGGGTGGACTATGGGAATTTATCTCGCTATTGACATCGATTATTTAGGAATAACCGAATCAATAATTTTTGAGATGCATCCAGGTTTCTTGATTAAACAAGGTATGTTTGACATATTCGTGGAAATCCAAGAAAAAAAAGAATTGTTAACTTGTAGTTGAAAGATAGAGTTGGAGTATCCCTTCAGAAAGATGGGGTTAAAGTATCCCCGTGCAGGGAAAATAGTTTTTTTTTGTTTTGCAAAGGAAGATTTTTTTAAAATCTTAACAATTTTAAGAAATAAGGTTGGAGTATCCCCTTAAAAGGTCGAGGTTGGAGTATCCCCGTGAATGAGAAATCATTTGACATAGAAAGATTTTCAAATCTTGATAATTTTGAAGAATGGGGTTGGAGTATCCCCGTCGATGACATAACTTCATGATTTAGATAGTGGGCGAGCATTCGACAATTTTTAGCAAAAAGATTTATTGTGAATGAGGATGATGAAGATATAAAATATGTTTATGCCTTGATATGAGCTTGTGGTAGCGTTAAGGTATGCTCTTGAGTCTGATCGAGATGACATGGAGAGATTTGAATGTCTCGAGACAAAATTTGTGACAACAACTCAATTTTGACCAAAATCGAAGATATGAGACATCATCGCGCTATCTTGCTTCTTGAATTTATTCTAAATTGGTTGGAAGGGATTAGAAGGTGGACAAGACACCGTTAGAAAGGTAACTCGATGAGGGTTATTCTAAAAATATTTCCAATATCCCAAGAAGTCACTTTTCAAAGGAATAAATTTCATGTTCGGACTAATTGAGCTACAGGCAGAGCATAGGAGTGACAAGGTGTGTCAAAAATTGAAAAATCACCCAGATTCATTTGGTGTCGAAAAATTGCAAGTGATACCTTTCTGAAAAGAGAATTTCATTAAAATTTTAGGAAAAATGTTTGAAAATTTTGGAAAAATCATTTAGTGGGTCTGAAATGCCCAAACAGGATACATGTCCAAATTTTAAAGGTTTTGGACCGTTTAGATTTGAAAAATCATAACTTTCTCATTCGGACTAATCCGGAGATGGATCTCATTTTAAAGATATTTTAACACACTTTCTGAGAAAAATATCATAAAATTCACTGAAAATCATTTGGGATTTTGAAATGATTTTTCAATTTGTAACAGTAGTGCTGCTAGTAAGGGACAAAGCAAAGCAGGGGATATTTCTTGTTTTCCTTATGTTTATGGGTCTATATTTGAGTCATTGACATTCGAATGTCCATGACTGAAGGGAAAGAGTGGCATCAGTGACATGAACTCATTTGCATAGCCTCGGAGTAGTTTGGGCAATGAAATAGTTCATTAATCACACTGCTCAAGGTTTTGACTCAAAAATAAGGCACAAACATTTTAGGGATGAGTGTAAAGCCATTTTTGTTGGAAAATCAAAAGATTTGAGCTTGTTTAATGAAAATTCCAGATCTAGAAAACTTAATTTTCCCCAAGATATTTTGCTAGCTTTAAGGAAAATGCTAAGTCCATGCTAATCCTCATTGGTTAAGGTTAATATGCTTGGCTTGGCGGTTGTTTTGAAAATCAATTTTATCAGCCATCAAACATGCATTTTGACAACAAACATACAAGGGGGATGGCACATAACATAAATGGGGATGCTAATTTTACTAATAGTCTAAGCGAAGAAAATGTTATGCACCTTGACAAGAAAATGTTATAGATGCTAGAAATGACAATGATTCATGCAAGTTAAGGTGTAAATGTGCTTGAAATATGTTAGGCTAATGGATTAAGAATAACAAGATGCATGGATATGGCATAAAATGCATAAGCAAGAGATATCAAATTAATGAGGATGAAATGAGGTATTTTTGCACATCCAAGGAGCATTAAAACATCCAAATCCTAAACTACAACAACCAAAAGCCACAATAATGCATGATAATCCTAAGAGGGTGATGGAAACATGGAGAGCTCCCTAAAATGATGAATATGCTAAAAAATAAAAAATGAAAGTGATAAAATGAAAAGCTATACCAATAAAACTTCAATTTTCAGCCAAACAGTTAGAGCAGCAGAGATGGGTTGAATTTCCCTTTCTTCTTTATTGTTAACAAGAAAAAGACAGAGATAATGAGGTTTTGGTTCTGATATGGATGAAGGTGATTTTTGGAGTGTGTAGTGGATGAAAGTAAGAGTTTTTAGGCTATTTTTGGGTGGGGTGAAAAGCTATAGGATTTGGATTTCTTGGTGTATGAATATGTTTTTGGAAGTGTAAATGAGCTGGAATCTAACCCTTTTCTGCTGAGATAGAAGTGGTATATTTATACCAGCCTTTTGGAGCCAAATTGGAGGTGTTTTTGGCCATTTCTCAAGGGGGACAAGGTGATATCAGCATGGTGGCTATAAGGTGGTTGCAGGAAGTAGCTTGCTGCCAATTTGATGGGCATAGGGTGGCTGGTTTAAATGCTGAAATGATCTTCCAGCAACTAGGATGGCTGATGCTGACATTGGCCAATAAACTAGGGAGAAGTAGGCTGATCAAATGACGTTGACCCTTTTGATCTAATTTAGACTAAAAAAAACTTTTTGATTAATTTTAAAGTCTAAATTCATAATCTGATATGTGTTTTAATCTTTTCTTCTGTAAAGAAACTAGGTAAAATCAAGTTTTGGATAGTGGTGGATGAGTCAAAATTGCCCGGACCATGAAAAAGGCCTGCATGTATCGATACATTGCATTATGTATCAATACATTTGGTCCTAAAGCCATGATAATATCGATACAATGAACCACGCATCGATAAAATGATCACTGTATCGATACTATATACCATTGTATCAATATTATGAACCACTGTATCGATACATGTTGATTTGTGTCGATACATTGCTTTACAGAATGCATGTTTGGGTCTTGGCATGGTCTAGTATCGATACACGAGATCCTGTATCGATACAGGGACTTATGTTTCGATACATCTACATGTTGTATCGATACAAATAGAGACATTTTAAATTTTTGGCACGTTGGAGCATTGTATCGATACATGAGAAACCATGTATCGATACATTTAAGTAAAATTATGAATTTTCTCGATTCCTTTATCCCTGGATGCCTTGAACACCATCATTTGATGCCACATCTTTACATTTACCTTTGATATAATCCCTAGGCCTTCTTGACATCCTCAAAATACTTTTTCGCTGAGCGACATCATCCCCTTTTACGTTCATGCTCCAGATTGCTGAAAATTAGCCCAGACAAAATAAGGTGTCTACACTTGGTCAAATGGTTCTTATGATTTTTGGTAAATTTTCCAAGTCAGTTTTAATGTGTTTGATATTTGTTCATGACTTTAAGTCAGTAAGGACCAAAGCAAAAAATTAGAAAAAGTTTGGAGGTCATTAGATAAATCTTTGTTTTTAGGATTAAGTGAGTCATTTCAATATCAAATCACCTATTTAGGGTAGTTTGGATATTTTGGGAGTATTTCCAGCATTTTTAGCCATTTTGGGGCTAAAATGAAATTTTAAAAAATTTAAACCTCTTAGCAATTTTTATATTTTTAGGGTTAAGTTACCTATTTGGGTATAATTGTCACTTCATGATATTTTTAATCCTTTAGGGTTAATAGGATATTTTCACATCCAAGGTATACCTTAGAAACATTTTAGTAGTTTACCTTAGAATCAAGTCTTATGGATCACTGAGATACTTTCATGTCGAAGGTGCATATTAGAGATAGGTTCATCCTTTCATTATGTTATAAAGTGCCTAAGGGTTATCAAAATACTTTCACATTGAATGTATACCTTAGGGATATTTTATTAATTCACCTTAGAACCGTGTCCTTTAGGGTAACCACGATACTTTCATGTCAAAGGTGCACTTCAGAGGACATTTTGATCCCTTTAACCAAGTTTGAGTCCTTAGAGTCTAGTTTTATGCTTTTTGTTTAAAACTAGGTCTCAAGACAAGCTCTTATTATTTTTGATAAAACTAGAATTTTTAAAAGTAAGGCGATGTCTTTGAGTTAAAATAATACATAAAAAGTCTTATAGCATATGGAAAGGGTTTTATGGGTTATTTTACTAACGAGATATCCTTTTTTAAAACGAGAAAAATCATAATGTTTTAAATTTTGTAAAAATAAAACCTTCCATATTCGTTTAGTCCTTCGATGAGGTGTGAAAGGTATTTTTTTTAAAATACTAAAAATTAATTTCTCAAATGGAATAATAAATTTAGTTTTGGAAAATTTTAAAATACAAGAATTTTAATTAAACATCGAATACTAAAATCGAGTAAAAATTGAATATTAATTTAACACATAATTAATAAGTACTAATTTTTGGGCATTATGAGAGGGATTGATCCTTAATCGTGATTATAACTGACTTTCAATCCTTTCATGTGATTTCTTGTATTATTGTGGACCTCAAAGTTTGCTTTTAAGGGTTTCACAACCTTTAAAATAAGAATTCTTGTAAGTGACCAATCTCACCTATCCAAAATAGATTGGTAGTGACTGTAAGAAAAATGGTCATTTTGTAGGACTATTTAAGGTTAAGTCAAGTGACATTAGAGACATATCTCAAATAATCTTAACTATAGGTGATTGGATTAAAGTCTATAGTCAAAACATAATGGATTATAAAGGATAGTTCCTCATAGATCCATGATCACTAACCATGAGTTGTAGACACTCACCAGCCTTATCCTTAATTTAGGATATCCGATGAAAGGATCAAACTACACTATGTTAGTTATTGAAAAGTTTCTATAAGGTCACACTAACTCTTCGACATTTAGGTAGTCATATGGGTTGCTAGATATTGCTTTTGATTTATAAGTATGATTAATGTGATTATTTATATTCATTGCTAATATGTTAGAAACCTAATGTGTCACACACAATAAGGTAGATTTGTTGGATTAAATCTGAGATTTAATTAAGTAAGACTTAATTAAATAAAAGGTAATTTAAATGAAGGGCTTACTTGAATAAGTTCAATTATTTAAGACAAAATTAGATTTGTGAAATCTAAATTTTGTTCTTTAATTAAGACATTAATAATAAGACTATCTTATTAAAATGATGTCTAAACAAAGCCATAAAGTGCAAAGGTGGACAAACACTAGTTCTAGTTGAAATAGGATTTCACTATACTTGGGATTTAATTGTGAATCAAATTTTTCTATCACATGTCTTGAACTAAATCCCTTGGAATATTATTGTAATATTAACTATTTGATAATTAATAGTAAATAATATAAAATTAAGTTCAAAATATTTTTAACTAATTTAAAGATTTTATAGTGATAAAATTCATAAGGATGTGTGCACTAGCCAAATTATATTTCCAATTTATTTATTTAATTTTTATAATTATTTGATAATTATAATATTAAATAGTTATTGTTTATTTGTTTAGAAAAATAAGGAATTGAATTAATTGGATTAAATTCATGAAAACACAAGTTTAGTCCAAAACTTTGTATTGTGCTAAACCCATAATTGCAGCCTAAGCTTGTTGATTGAATTGCTGGATATTTCGACCAAGGTTGGTTGAAAAAGATGACCAATAAAGTTTATTTGAAACTAAGGTTGGTTAAATCAAAACAATTAAAACAAGAAAAAGAGTTTTACTTGATTTAGGAGTTTTGATTAGGTTAAAACACTTCCATCCTAAGTCAAGCCAGGCCTAGGATTAAGCTATTGTACAAAGACTTATTGGGAAAGAAAAAAGGGAGGCTTTTTCTTTTAACCTAATTTGAGAGAAAAATATTTGTAAGGGTTACAATATTAATTAAGGTTTTCCTCTCTCTTGTCACGACTAATACCTCCATTCTTGTTTTACATTACGCCATATACATCTTTAAAGCGTTCTCGATTTTTGTTTAGGAAAACAAGAAAGACTATCTTTTTGTTAAGGGTTAACAAAACCTTCTAGCTAGCACTAAAGAACCATCGAGCCTCAAGAAGGTTTCAACAGCTACCTGCATGGATAATCATTAGAGGAAGGACATATGTGTTGCTTGTAGTCTTTAAGATTCTTTCAAAGATTAGCTTCTTAGAGTTTTGTGTTTAGATTTCAATATCTAAAGTTAAAGTAACTTTTGACCATATAGATGATTAAATCTTGATTCAAAATTTTATTATTTACTACATATATGTCCCTTCCTAAAGATTCGTAAGAAAGTCTAGCTATTTTTGCATTTACTATATTCACTGCAATATTCTTTATGCTTTATTGATTTTTGAAATCCAATATATGCATGAGGTCAAACTTTACCTGGAGAAAGTTCCCTTCACCTCATCCAATTCGATTTCATTAGACTGGTTATTTTCCAAATTCTTTTTTTGTAATGGCTTTTCTTCTTAAGATAAAATGGTATCCATTAAGACATGACATAGGGCTTAAGTTTGTAAATTAGATTAACCACTTCAAGTGAGTCCTTAATGGTGATGAAATCCTTCTCTGATTTTTTTGATAAATTCCTTGATTAAAGTTACTTGACACAAGCGTGTATTAATAGTATAGACACCTAATTTCATTTGGGACTTTCTAATTGATCTATATTTGATCCTTCAATCAAAATGTACCTTTGAAATCTTGTGAAGTTGGAAATGCATACGACTTAAAATATAAGAGAAATGAAAAAATTCTTGAAAAAGGAATGTTCTCTCAACCAGGACTTTTTTATTTAACATGATGAGAGCAAGAAGGTATGGATTCTAAGCTATTGGCCATAAAGGGAGACCGTTAAATGAATCACTCATCTAATTGTTCTTAGGCAATCACCACGAAATGGCCAACACTTGGAGTCACCACCAATTATTTGGGCTAAGGATGACTAGATGTCTATTGAAATTAGTATTCTGAGTTACAAAACTCAAAAAATAGATTCCAAGATCTGCATGGTCCAGAGATTCAACGGTTGGGTTTAGGAGCTAGTTACATATGGGGAAGGATTAGCACCCCCACAATGCCCTCAACCGATACCATCTAGCCATGTCTTACATCGATTTTAGTTTCCTAAGTTTTGATTTATGATTAATTTTGATTTAATCCCTTTTTAAGCATGAATTTGTATAAAATAATAAATCATATTTTAATGAAAATTTTAATCCTATATGTGTCTAGCAAAGGAAGGAAACATAGAGATTTTTTGATAAAAATAATTTCTAGATTTAATTTTAAAAACTAAATATTCCATTTCAATTACTGGTGGGATACTAACATGAAAATTGCCTTTATGATTTTCAAAAATGAATTGCAAAATATGAGTGTAGATTGAACATCATGAAAAAAAAATGGTTAGTAAGACATAGCAGCAGATAAGATAATGTAGCATAGAATAAATCACGCAAAAAGAAACAAAAAGTGTTGGTCAAGATATATCTCATAATTATTATTGTTTATTTAGAAATAGCCAAGTTAACAACTTTTGAGACATGTTTAGGTTCATAAGGTGCAAAAATTATGTTTGGATTTAAAAAAAAAAACTAGAGAAATCTAGGAGAGACAAAATTAGTTTTGATGACTTTTGAAAAAAATGAGATTAAAAGGGTTAAATTGACAAAATTTTGATAATTTTACAAAATAACATTTTTGGCAATTTTTGACAATATCGTTGATATTTTACTTAAAAGACGAGAATTGATAAAATAGGAATAATAAAATTAAAAAAAAGCTCATGCCTTGATCTAAGCCTAAAAACGTTTACACATGTTTTGAAACTTGATAGATTAAACTCACCTTGTGGCATTTGAATTCCTTAAAGGATAAAAGTGGAATTACTTCCTTTTAGACTAATCAAAAGGCCCTAAAGGTCGGGTAAGGTACCATTGGAAAGGTAACTTGACAAGAATTAATATAAAAGTATTTCAAAAATCCCAAAGAAATCACTTTCTAGGAGGAAATAATTTTTGAAGGTAGGTATGATGCTGCATTGGTGACACGTGCTGGGGAAAGGGTGCGATGAACTTTGAAAAAATCATTTTGGACACATTTAGAATTGTTAAATCACAAATGTACCTTTTTGGAAAGGGAATTTCATATATTATTTAGGAAAAAATTCAAAAATTCTAGAAAATTCATCAAAGAGGTCAAAATAACCCAAATAGAATGCTAATCATTGATTCCAAGGGTTTTAGACAGCGAAGGTTAAAAAATCAAAACTCCCTCATCCAAAATAATCCATGGGCAAGGGACTGTTTGAAAGGTAATTTGAGGCCCTTAAAGAAAAAATTCTAGAAAAATATCAACACATTATTTATGGTGGAAAAATGGTTTTTTCAGCTAGGGTCATAATGTTGCCAATGCAAAACTGGGAAATTTTTGGTTTTTGGGTTTTCTAAAGCTACACTCAGGTTACAAACTTTCAAATATCCATGACAAAATAGGGTCAATAATGGTAGCTTCATAAGCTAATTTGCACAATCCTAGAATAGATTGGGATAATGAAAAAACAGGTTAACCTTGTCACAAACAAAAGGCACTAGACATGAGATTAAAGCACACACAACTTGAAGAAAATCAATAGACACATTTTTTTAAAAAATCAGAATATTTAGCCTCATTTAATCTTGTATACAAACATGAATAGCTTGATTTTTTCCCAATTGAAAGACTAATCGATGGAAAACATTAAATCCATCTTAGTCCCTATTTATTAATGGTAATGTGGACTTAACTTAGGGGTTTTATAAAAATAAATTTTTGACATGCATGAAACAAATTTTTGATAAACATATGGTGAAATAAAATGTGACATCCATAACAATAAATGCATATAACATGCTTAATCAAAATAATATGACATTTAAACATAAAGATGATGTTAAAAATGCAAGGAATGAACAAGAAAATACATGGACATGTTGGTTTCATGAATGACATTAAGAATCATGACATGGGAGATGATATGGACCTTTTAGCCAAGAAAAAGCATGCTAGAATTTTCAAGACAACATCAAGACACGATTTTAGGACAAATAAAGCACAAAAGCATGGTCACCATGAGAAAATCATACTAAAGGACATCAAAGTATCAAAAATACTAAAACTACCATAACCAAGGCCACAATAATGCATAGATATCCTCAGATAAGGTCATTGCATTCATAAAAATGGCTCACTAAAGTGAGATGATGAAGGAAAGAAAGAGAATGAATAAAGAAAAAATAGAAAGTATACCAACAAGCTTCAAAATCTTGCCTTTGTGGTAGGCAAAAAACTTTCCATACATTTAGCTCACTTTCCTCTCTTCTTTTCCTACAGAATAGCAAGAAAGAGTAGCTAACAATAGGCTTGAAGATTATTTTATCAATAGAGGGTGTTTTAGGAGTAAAGATAAGTGAAATAGAGGGTTTAAGAAGGTTTTTGGTGGGTGCTTAAAGGAGCTATGGGATGTTTTTGGCTAAGAAGAACATGTGAAAAGGTTTATCTATATGAAAAAATTCCTTTAGCTGAGCATAAAAATGTCCTTATTTACTTCAACCATTAAAAATAACCTAGAAATACGGGCACTTAAGATATTTTTCATGTATAATTTGATGAGTCATTGTACCATAGGCTTAGCTTTCAAAATTTCATTGGCTACGGTATAATTCATGTAGCCAAAGAAAGCCATGCATGGGCTCATACATTAAGCACTGCCAATCTTATTCTTTAAGAAATCAAATTCCTATCCTAAGCTTAATAGGCCCTTCAAAAATGTGACAATCAAATTTTACCATGAAATGTCCCTATCCATATGATTTTCATGAAATTTAATTTGAAACTGATTGATTTTTTGAGCCAAAATCATAGCTAAATTCGTGTTTTAATATAATGACACAAAAGGTTAAAAAATGCCATGAACTGCTAAAAACGACATGCTATATTGATACATAATGCAATGTGTTGATATAATGAGCACATTTTGCCCAGATGTATCGATACATGGCCAGAATGTATAGATTTAGCCAAAAATCATGATTTTGCTACTAGCAAGACCTATATTGATGTAAGAAGCAATTTATCAATACAGGAAGCAAAGTATCAGTACATGGACCTTTTGTATCGACACAACTTGTAAATTTATAACTTTTAATGATATGGATGCCCTATATTGATATATGGAGACCATTATTGATGCAAACATGCAAAAATGTGAATTTTATGCACCTTTGGCTTTTCGAACACCTTACCTTAGCTAAGAATGATGGGGGACTGATCCATGCTTGTCAGAATGACCTCAGTGATGCCTTGAATGATGACCTTTGATGCCTTGATATTGGTTTAAACAAAATAAGGTGCCTACATCCTCCATACAAGCACAGTCAATTTTAAGCCAAAAGACTATCATGACATTTTGCGTCTTGATATTTTAATTTGATTAAAATTGGACCAAATAAAAATATATGATTTTTAAACAAAAATATTGTCATGATACTTTGGGTCTTAATGTTTCAATTTGATAAAAAGTGGCCTAAATTAAAAAGATGAAGAGAGAAATAATGGATTTTGATGGAATTATCAAAAATAGACAAAGGAAAAATTCAAAGAAGAAAATGGCATTTAGTGTAATTTAAAAAATAATTACCAAGCTTGGCTATTCATCCTTTTTCATGTCCCAAATCCATAAGAGCATGGCTAATGGGAGATTTAAAACTCAGTTAGAGGACAATGTACCAAAGTTAAAAAAAAAACTAAAAAACCTTAGAGAGGGCGACAGCAATGTTACGGCTCATAGCCACCTTTTATTTTTCTTTTACACTTTTTACATAAACCTATATTTATTAATCTCACCTATACAAGAAAATTCTAGTAGAAAAAAAAGTAAAGAAAAAAAAGAAAGAAAGAGCTACTTTCAAAACTCTGGATATATTCTAGCCTATTTTTCTTCATTTTACTCCCCATGCATGCATTTTATATTGTCCTCTTTGTCTTCATGATTTCAAAAAGTTATCATCTCCTCATCTTATATTTTAATCTTTGATTTAAAGAAAAGGATAAATAAATTTTATCATTCTTTTGTGTTTGCCATTACCTCGCCATGCATTCTCATGATTTCTACATGCTTGTTACCTTCTTTCTTCAGTAAGGTTAAGTGTGAAGCTTCATGATTTTAAAGCCATTACCTTGGATAAGTGGATGGCTTAAACCATTTTGGTTTACACTACCATCCTAAAGCTCTTTTCCTTTTATCTAAAAAGAAACTTGTTTTCAAAAATCTTAAGTTATGTGAGTCTTGGTCCAACTAATAGATCAAAGCCTTAAATTTTTTTAGTATTCCATGAGCTTCGTGAAACTTAGGAAAAATAAGCTTATTCATGTTCGGATGTTGATATAAAACAAAATTATTTTCTAAATATTTGTCAAGTGGTTTTTAGTTTAGAATGTCTTTAAATTGTTAGGGGTTATTTATGAAGCCCTTTTTTAGAACTAGTCAACCTTGTTTTAACCTTAATGTACTAACATTAGAATGCCAAAGTCACACTTAGGGTCCTCATTTGTAGGATGTTAAAACAGTCTTTGAAATTAAAAATAGTAACTCCCCCATTTTTGTCGCATTCAGACCTATGACAAGAATTGTTCATGGCTAATTACTTACCACAAAATGATTTTTTTTTGGAACTTTTGAGTACTTTGGGTTAAGATACATTGAATTACTTTCTAGGAATATATCATATCTGACTTTGCAAGCCTGTTTGAATAAGTTATGAATTTTTCTTTGTTGGTTCCCAGGAACACTTAAGTCCAAAAATCAGGTTATATAATGTCCCATTTTTAGCTAACTAAATTATATTTTAGGATTTTTTAGGTATATTTAGGTTAAGATATATGAATTAGCTTTCCAACTATGTATTGTACGCTACTTTTTGAGTTCATTTGAGTGAGCTATTAATTTGCCTTTGTTCAGTACTCAAATTACCCTAGTCCAAGGACCATGTTATTTGATGTTCCATTTTAGGCCCATTGAATAATTTTATAAGATTTTTGAGTATTTTTATGTTAAATTAAATTATGTTAGATTTTTAATAGTATATCATACATGACTTCTTGAGTTCGCTTGAGTATGTAGTGATTTTTTTAATTTGTTGTAGGGGCCCTTGAACCTTACGATTAGAATAGGTTAAGTCATGTTCTTCAGCCATAAAATGATTTTTCAAGTATTTTATAGTGTTTTTAGATTAAACTATATCAAGTTAGCATTCCAATGGTACATCGAATATGATTTTTTTGAGTCAATTTAAGTATTAAACAAACTATTTTTCTTTATGTGTAGTAGCCTTGCTCTATTATTTCACATGTGCATTTGAATGCCTTAATTGTTGTTCTACATAGCCGATTCCCAAGGCATTTGATGCCTTAAGATCTGTCAAAGTCATGTTCTTTAGATTCATGCCCCAAATTACCCACCTAAGCTTCAATTCAGGTAACGAGACTGCAATAAGGTACAAAAACAAGGTCCCATTTTATTTATATTATTTATTTCTTAAATTAATCACTAATTCTATGATTGATTGAATTTACATGCCTTACCATTTGTGATTAAATTGTCATTGCCTTGATCAAGAATTTAAATATATTTTAAAACAAGGTAATATTTTTGGGTTAGGATCTTTTTCAGGTCTTTTGCTATATCAATAGGGTAAATTGCATAATTCATTTTAATTTAGAAATATCCTTTTTAAATAAATAAATCATCAAAACAAAAATTTTAATGATTCACTAAGCGATTGGGGTGATAAAAAACTATGATACTATTAAAATTCAAATTTTTTATTAAAAAAACTTTTTTATTATTTTTTATTGAAATGTTTATTAATTCTAAGCTGATGGGTTTGTCATATTTCTCGTCATGATTAAATTAGCATGTATTATTATATCATGACACATCCATATTTGCTTTCTTGCATAAATTAAGGCAATATTCTCAAATTGAGGCTTTTCTTGAGTCTTTTGCCATTCCATTGGAAAAAATGTCGACGTTGATGCCTAATCTGAAAACATCATTTTTTTTAATGCCAAATTTGAAAAAGAACTTTAAAATAAAATTCCTATTTTATCAACTCTAGAAAGTATTGCAAATTTTGGAATCGTAAAAGCTAGGTTGTTATAATATGCCTATGAACCCAAGGCATATTCGACTTGGGAAACTAAAAGTCATTTTCAGTGGGGTGATTATTGGAGTGAATCACTCGTCTAACTATTCTACATGACTACTATGAACCAACAAATTAGAGTCTTAATGATCTTTTTGGGCTAGATGTGATCGGACACCCATTATAACCCTTGAAATTTGAAAATTTGTTTTAAAAGGATTGTATTTATAGTTTTCATGAAATCAGCGTAAAAGATAGGGTTTAGGTGTTAACTGCATGTAAGGCCCCTTATGATGCCATAATCGATACCATTAGCCATATATTATCTCAAGTTTTGCTTTCTTAGTTTATTTGTTAGTATTTAACCATAATCCCTTAAGTGTTTGACTAAATTTTTTTGAAATATGAAATTTGAGCTTTTTAAATCTGAAGTTCATTATGTTCCCTGCTTAAGAAGGTGGCAAAGAATAAAGTTTATTTAAAATAATTTTTTAGGTCTGATTTAAAAAAGTATTTTTGGATTAAGTGCCCTTTCAACATCTTTCCCTCTGAGGTGGCAATTGACTCGAGATGATGGCCTCAATCTAAAAAGATTGACATTATTTTTTAGGAAAATTACTTAATTAAAATCCAATGGATGCTTTGTCATCGTGATTGAGTGAAGTTAATTACAACATTTGAGTATCATATCTCAGAAACTAACAATAAAGCATAGAGAAAAGGCTGATTTGGGATGTATCTATTAAGTTTCTCCAATTATTTAAAGAAATTATACATTGGTAATTTAGACAAGACCTTGGACTAAAACAGTGATTAAGGCATAAAATAGAGTGAAGCTTGGATAAAACCTGACAAAATCAAGAAAGAGACAAAACTTGATCTTTTTTGGAGGATTTAGAAAACAAGGTAAAAATAAAAGTGAGAATTCAAGAAAAATTCATTAATTATTATAAAACATGATATTTCTTGAAACTTTTAGGAAAAATGATGAAATTGGGGATTTAAATCAAGGAGAGATTTCTAAAACATTTGAATTGATTTCAAAAAAAAATCATAAAGCCTTAAATCAAGCCTTAAATGATCCATGCATGCTTCCCGACCTTTCTGCCATAATGTACCAAACATGAATCCAACATGTTAGACTTAGACTGATAAATTTTATATTTTCTCGTATTTGGATGAGACTTGGTATTTGGATCTAATCATACATCCAACTTCTCTCCAAATGGTTATATGGGAATAAATGAAAGACTTGGAGTCACCACCAGTTTTTTTGCTAGGTTAGATTGGCCATCTGACAGAGATTTTTTTTAGGGTTATGGTGAAGGAATCTGAATCTTGGTAAAGTTTAGCCTTATGAAATTACAAAAATAAGTAGCAAAAATAGTAAACATAAAAATAGCTAGACTTTCATATGGATCTTTAGGGAGGGACTTACATATAACAATTCAAATTGAATTTGAATAAAATTAAATTAATCATCTGGTGAGGGATTACTCACTCTCAGATATTGTAATCAGGAGTAAAATCCAATCGGAAAGATCTCTATAGAGTGGGGGTGGACTTCTTGATAGATTTTCTAAGGTTATGAGTAACACATATGTCTTTCCTCTAACAATAACTACATAAATGATAGTGGGAGCCTTTCATAAGGTTTAGTGGTTCTCCAGTGCTAGCTAAAAGGCTCGTCGAGTGTTAACCAAAAGGTAATCCGAATAGTTTTTTTTCCTTCACACAATCCAAGAATGCTTCTAGGATATTGATTGCACTAAAGAAGGAGGAAGAATAGTTTCATTGGAAGAATAAAGGTGGCAGCGAGGTGGTTCTTCCTTCCTTAGGGTGGCAGCACTAGACAAAAATTTTTTTTAGAGAATAATTTGCTCAATCTTCTAATCATTTTTCTCAAGTCACTCCATAATGTCTAGGTTCACTCTGTTCTTTAGTATGTTTTGCCAATCCTAATCTCTCTGAAAGGGAGAATTTGGATCACGATCAAAATTATACCTACGGTAAAACTATTTCACCCCAAGTAAAGGTAATTAGATCATTTCTCCCTTTACAAATTACTATGGCCAAACCTAGCACATTTCATAGGCAAAGGGATTTCAACCTTAGCAATATGAATGTAGTCCAAAATCCATTAAAGTATGCCACAAGTAGTTTATAAAGATAGGTTTCTATTAGAGTTTTAATCTAAGAATTAAACTTTAAATTTAACAAAATAAATTAATTTAATTAACTAACATGTGGGTGTATTAATGCTTGGCTTTATGTATCGATACTTAGGTTATGTTATCAACACTAGATGTTGTCAGCAGCTTAAAATCACATTTTTGACCGAAATGTATAGATAAAAGGCTTTCATATCGATACAACCTTATTGTATACATGGGGCAAGTTTGTTCCAAGTATCGATACAAAATGCATTGTTTTGATACACTAAGGCAAAATCTACCTAGCTCATGCCATTTTCACACCTTTTCACCATGACATCAAAACATGAATTTGGTCATCACTTTGGCTTTAAAAATCGTTCAATCTCAAACATAACTTCCTAAAAATTATATGGACATTATTTTAGGCTTTTAGTAATGGAGTATAACATTTTTCAATGGTCCATTAAGCTTGATGCAAAGGCATTACATGCTATAATGTGGATTAATCAAAGGCAAACTAGACTTTACTCACTATGTCAACTCATGCATGGTTCGTTTCTACTGCTAAGGCTGTACATCAACCAATTAAATGCTGAAAGGTTGCTCCTTGGTATAATAACTGACCATATTGTGCACCATAATTGTCCTAAATGCCCCATCTTTGTTAGGTTTTGATGGCTGAAATTGAATCCTATATAAGATTCGTGATATGCTCAGCCAAAAGGTGATTATGTACATTTTACATCAGCCTCCATCCTTGAAAAACTCATTCCTATAGCTCTCCCTTTAGCCCACCAAAAACCTTCATAAAACCCTCTATTTATCACATTTCTCCTCTCCAATCTCCTCTCCTTTAATACTACAACATCAACCTCCTTCTTTACATTCCCTTCTTGCTCATCCATAGCAAAATAGGGAAAAAAGGTGAGCTACAAGTGTAAAGACCTTTCTTGCTCAACATTACAAACAAGATTTTCAAAGCTTTAGGGGTATATTTCCTATCCTTTCCATTTTTTTACTTGTTTTTGCATTTTTATCATTGTACTGAGCCTAAAAATGCTAATTATGAACTTATTTTAGGATTCTCATGCATCTTGTGGCCTTATTTATGGTAAACTTAAGATTTTTTTTGATGCATTGTTAACCTCTTTGCCATGTTCTTTTACGTTTATGTGCCTAGGTTCATTTTGAAAATATATTTTAATGCTATCCTAAAATTCAAGCAAGTTTTCTTTCTTGTTTGAGCAAGTTCATATCATTCTGATGGCCTGACTTTTGATGTTATTCATGAAACTAATATGTCCATGCATCTTCATGCTTATTTCTTTGCATTTTTTCCATCATGATGTTTAAATATCACTTTTTGTTTGTTAAAACATGCTTTCCATGTGTATTGCCCTAAATGTCATATTTAGTTCATCATATGTTTATCAAGATGCTTGTTTGTTATTTGTCAAGAATCTACTTTTCAAACCCCCAAGTTAAAGCCATGTTAACTTTAATAAATGGATATTAACAATGACGTAAAGATTTTTGGAAAATCTTTATGTTAACCATTATCGAGCCACTTTCCAATGGTACCTTATTTTAGCCCTAAAACCATAGGATAGTTCAGAATAAAATTAGAAACAGAGATAGCACAATGTTGTCCCCTATTTCAACATTTATTAAAATTAATCAATTTTCCTAAATTCCTACTTCAGGGACTCAAATGCCTTTAAATGAGGCCTACTAACCCTTATCGATTTTAAGAGCATGTGTCAACCTACCTCTAGGCTCGAATCAACACATAAGTATTTTCCTAAATTTTATCAATTTTAACTACATCAATTTTTACCTTTTTAACTAAAAAATTATCAATTTTTGTCAATAGATGTCAAAATCTCACTTTTGTCATGAAATAGTCAATTTTTATTCGTTTGAATTTTTCAATCCCACTTTTTCAAAAAATTATCAAAAATCAAATTTTCTTTTTCCCAAATTTTTTTCGAACTTTTTCAAAGTTCAAACCCGATTTAATGCCTTAAGCAATTAATGGATCCAAATACACCTAAAAAATTATCAGCTTGGTATTTCTAGATAACTAATGAAAATTATGAGATACATTCTGATTGCCCCTTCCCTTGCCTTTTTGTATGATTTATTTTATTCAAAATTATTTTTTTCTTCTTACTAAAACATTTTACTTTGTGGTGTTTACCTTGCATTCTTAGTTAAATCATTTTTAAAAAACCATAAAGGCAATGCTTTATGTCTGTATTCCTCCAGTGCTTGATATAAAGTATCATATTTTCAAAATTAAATCTAGAGCTCTTTTTTTGTCAAAAATCTTTGTTCCTACCTTTTCAACATGATATGTGATTAAAACTTTCTTTAAAACATGGTACAAATTCATGCACAAAAGGGATTATATTGAAATAATAATAAGTCAAAACTAAGGAAACTAAAATCAAGTTATGAGATAGCTAGAAGGTGGCAATGTTAGGCATGTCAAAAAGGTTGATATTTCCTTGTGCCTAACCAACTTTCTAATCTAATTAACAAATGTCTAGACCATGCAGACCATGGAATTGATGCCTCGAATTTCATGACTTAAAATGTTGGATTCAATGAGCATCCGATCGTGCTAGCCTAAGTGATCGATGGTGACTTCATGGGTTGGCTACTTCATAGTGGCCATCCAAGACTAGTTAGATGAGCGACTCATTCTATGATCTTCGCTCATGATAAAAAGCCAAGAATCCATATTCTCTCACCCTATCATGTCAAAAAACGATTCCTAGTTAAAAAGATACTTTCTTGTTAAGAAAAAATATTTTTAAATCGCTTGCTTCCCACTTTGATAAATTTTTGGAGACACATCACTGGCAGTTTCGTGACTCAACTAGGGATCAATTTAGAGAGTTAGGCCTATAACTAGTCCTGTCTTACTTGGTTCTCGAATTCTTTAATTTTTTTGTCATTATTTGACTATAATCCCCCTCCATTTTTGTCTACTAATATTTTATTTGTCATTATTTTTATCATGTGATCGTCAAGGACTATCTTGTTCTTAAATAAATATCGATTTGATAAATATGGTAATATAGGGGTAAACAAAAAGCTTGATTGATTCCGTGAAATATACTGTGCATTATATTTACGTTAGATCCCCCTATACTCCATGATGGGGTTAAATTCCTAAACATCAGGTGGAATTGAGCTTTTGACCTTCGTGAGTAACATTCTGCACATGCATAGCAAGAACTTTTCAGATGTAAATTACATATATTTTTCATAAGTAACCCTCCATATTTACATAGAAAAATACATCCACTTGATCAAACTCATTCCACTAAGCTTACAATGGGCCTAGGATCTAGGTGCATGGTGTCTTTACTGAACGAAGAAATGATTTAGATACTGATTTGATGTCAACTTAAACCCTATATAGTGAGCCATATGAACTAAGCCATGTCAAACTATCCTAACATGTTGCTAGAATGACTTGGAGAGTAAAGACATTTGGGGAAACACTTCTAACCTTTATTGATACATACCATAGTTATGTAAGCGATAGTTAATGAACATTATCATTATATGTTTCATATTAATGGTAGGACATGATGTTATGCTATCAGGTCAACAACTAACCTTCATTAATAAGTGAGTGATGGTAAACAAATGTTATCACTTATAAGGCACACCAACCTGAATAAGCCATTATACTATTCGAATGGTGGTTTAACGTACATCCTACTTTGGGTGGTGATAAATAAACATCTACTTGCTAAGGTGTTTTTGTTCCTATAAGGTATCGTACTACGTTGATAAAGGTGAGACTTCACCCAAATAAGGTGTTATGTTGTTTAATTGATGACTTAAGTCAATGTCAAATACTAGGCAATGGATACATCGTTATTTAGGTTGTCAGCTTATCCCTAAATACCATATCACCTCAATAAGGGTGATTTTTAACCGAGACATGTCACAATGCTTTCTGTAGTTACTTAACTTGTCATGATACTTGTAATTGTCATGTCTATCCATAGGTATTGTAATGCCTATTACAGGTGATTTTTTGTGATTTATTTTCATTTTCTCATTCTTTATTCATTTTTTGTATTATTTGTAGTGTTGCTAATCTTTTTTCCACTTTTTGATTGATGCAAGCATCATTTCATTATATTCATATCATGGTACAATTGGCTAAAAGTTCAGTGTTCGACAAGTGGTGTCTGTCATGAAGCTACTAGTGTAAGCCTTGTAAGCCGATCATTGTGGCTTGTAAGGCATTGACATTAGTGATTCCATGTAATCTAACCTTATTTTTAATTAATGTTATAAAGGTATTCCTTTATTCATAAGATTTACTTATATAATTATTATAACCATGAAACATATTAGCCTTGCAAAAGAATTATAAAGAGTTATAATTATAAGATTCATATGCATTAAAGCTGTGTTTCTAAAAACATTCCTGATGATTATATTGTCAAGATAGGGCATCGACAGTGCACAAAAACTAGCATATTAAGCCTCCATGTATAGCATGCATGTAACTAATCTTATAAATTGAAGTATAGTGATACTTGAGGACATTATATGGGTGATTGTTATGGTAACAAGTTCATTGAACATGACTCGCTATAAAAGTTCCATTTGGTATTTCACTCAAGTGTTTATGGAAACACTCTCGTATGTCATAGTATAAGTGATCCTTAGACTTGTGACATAAAGTCATCTTATATGAGGAGTGTCATGTTTTTATTCCATTATAAATGAGTCGATAATAGATGGATGTTTATGGTATAATCGTTTTAGGTATGGCATGAATCATATGGTAGGTGAATGAGTAGTCTAGAGAGGATTCATCACCCTAAATGATATAAAGGGACATATCTCACATGTACATGGCTAGTGTTAACTCAAAGTCCTTGGCCAAGGCAATATTGATTATGGAGTTAACATATAAGGGTTGTGTACTAGTATGGAATAAGCTAAGAGTAGACACTGAACCATGCTCTTGCTAATTTTGGGATATATGATGCAAGGATATTTATTACATTGTAATATTAAACACTAAAGGGCTTGTCAAAACCATATTGACACTCTTTGTATGTTGGGTAACCATGATGCATTGCTAACTACCAATCTTAGTTTGGGCTATTTTATATTTATTGCCAATATGATGAAGGCCTAATAGGTCACACACATAAAGGTGATTGGTAGAAATTAAATTGAGACTAGGCTTATATGTTTAATATAAGTAATGGTTACATAGGCCCAATTTAAATAAGTTCACGTGGACCCAGGGCAAAATTTTTATTTTTTAGAAATTAAAATTTTAAACCCCAGTCTATATAAAACCATGCTTGTTATCCCATATACCGTAAGGAGGGCTTAAAAAATCGGCTAGAAGGATCAAAATTAAATGGACTGTATTTTCTTTAAAAACCCTAAGGTTCTTGCTCGTTGTTAACAAAAATTGTTTTCTTTTGTTTCTTTGATAATTAAATCATGATCTTCTTGTGCCAAGGGAAGGTTTATTGAAATTTAAGCTATTAGCATGGCTCCTAGCAATAAAGTCTCTTCATTATTAAAGGTTTTCTGGGTCACTTGTGTGGACAACCATTAGAGGCTGGACACTTGGATAGCTTTGGTTTACGACAATCGAGTTGGTGCTTTTTGTGTAGTTGGGTCATGGAATTGCTAAAAGTCTTATCAACATTAAGGAACATTTGAATCTTGAATAGATTTTTAGGCTTCTTGAAATTGATCAAAATCATGTAAGATGATCCCATTTAGGGAGTCTCGGTTTAGTTTTTTTATTTGTTTTTGCTGCCATATTCATGTGTTATTTATAATTTTTTTTTAATCTGATTACTTGCTACCCTAAGACTTGTTACAAGTAGTAGCATGAGCCTATTGCATTGATTTGTTAATCTTGTGTTTTAGTTGTTATTAATTAAAGATCTTGTTATTTTGATGTTATCTTAATCCACTTTTGAATTTTTAAATCAAAGAAAATTATTTATTTTTTGTTTTTTAAATTTCTAGCAAGTTAAGTCATGTTTGTTATTTTAATGTTAAAATATGATTTAATTAATTGATATTGGAGTCATCAATTAATAATTTGATGTTGACTAGTGCTAGGTTTGCTCTATTTGATGTTTTAATGGAGTTAATTTCTTGGGCAACTATTGCTGTGATCTTTTCCTTGTTTTTCCACCTTGAAAGTGCCATGAAAAGTTTATACTACTTAGTGGAAAATTGGGTTAAAATCAGAATTGAAAATGTTTCAATTCTGGGCTAAAATGGGTTCACTAGTTCTGCTTAAAGCTTGTAGCCTCTGTCTTCTTTCTTAGATATTCATGCAGCATCAATGGCAGCAAGGAGTTGCTATAAATTTTTTGTTATTTTCAGAGGCTTAATGGGAGGAAGACAATAATGTTTAAATTGGAGTATAATGGCTAAAATAGCCATGCATGGGATAGAGTCTTAGTTGGACTACAACTCCTCCAAGATTGTGCCGAACATAGTCCTACTCGGAGTAGGACTCCTCCAATTTTCATTATCTTGAAATTGAAAATCTGATGTCATCAGACTAAATTAAAATTATAAAGTTAAAAAGCTAAAAGTTAGCATGGTCAGCATGATATATCTCTCTAAGAGGTTGAATCCAATTAAAACCCTTACATATTATCAAAGACCTAATTATCAAACTTTATTCTTTTTCTTAAATTGTTTAAATATAAATTGGATAATACAATAAACATGGAATTAAAATTCAAATTTGATTAATAGAAAAAATATATATCTAATTTAAATGATTAAACCTATTTCGAATAGGACTTATTCTAATATGATTACAATAAATGTTAATCATGTAAGAAAATTATTTTCTTAATTAAATTAAATATGGATCAATTAGCATCAAAAGTTGGTATCTTGAATTTGAAACACATGTTTATATATATGTTCATAATTATTGTGAATGTATGGGAGGATTTTGGAGTAGGCCTAATATAATTGTCGATGTTTGGTTAATTGTTTATAAATGTTTAATTAGTTTAAATAGGATCTGCGAACACTATCTTATCTTTAATTTTCTAAAAGGCTGTAAAAAAATTTTCTCACCTAATTCCCCTCAAACGTAACTCGAGGTTTTTTTATTATAAACCTAATTAGATTACATAAATGTAAAATTAGGGTCAGTTAAGAAAGATTTTGTGACTCAGAGATGAAGATCCAAGTGAAGACACCATAAAGCTCGAGAGATTGCAAGAAGCTTTTGAAGACTTAATATGTAATCACCTTTGAAAAGAAATGATCCTTGATTCAATGACCCTTAAACATTTGATTTAGGCCTATCTATCCTTTTTGTATAAACCATGAACCATGGCCTACATTACTTACATGCAAAGTCTATTTTGATCAAACATAGCTCTTTAAATTGGCGAGCCATTCCTAGGAAACCCTTAAAAATTCATTTTTTAGGATGATTTGTGAATCCTTAAGAATATGATATGGCAATCAATCAAAAAAGAGAAAGAAAAAATGAAAAACAAATAATGTCTTAGGTTGGAAACTCAGAAAAGGCGGTTTAGAACAAACTTAAAGTTTTTAGAATTACTCCTAAACTGACAAAATTATCCACCAAAGGATGAGAAAGCAATCTAGAAAAGATCCTAAACCTCTAAAAATTTCACACAATTAGTAAAAGGTTGAGTCAAAGCCCAAATATTAATTTCATTCAAGATAATATTTTAAAACCTTTATATCTAACCTTAGAAACTAGCACTGACCATAGGCTTTCAAAATTAACCCTTTGAGATTTGGTGTTCACTAGCATTAGTTTAACATCAATCGAGCTATTGTATCTGGACTAAAAAGATATTATAACTTGGTTGTTTACCTTTCAAGAAATTCCCATAAAAGGAACATCCACCTGAACGTGGTCTTGATAAACCTCGACCTTGTTATACCAATTTCTTTTAATCAAATTTTAGCAGAGCCACCCCATTTATAGTTCTAAATTCATTTCCTTATCTCGTCCAAAGATGTCCTTAATGGTGATCATCTATGAGAAGAAAGCCTTAACATCGATAGATAAAAATCGCATATTCATTATCCTTAATATTGGAAAATTCATGGTTACAATTATTTTAAAATCTTCATAATTGTTGATCAAGTAGATTTTTTCCTAGGGTAGAATAAGAAAGTGATCTTGTTCTGTAAACCCTGGGATTTAGATGAATTTTGATACTTTTCATGATTTCAAAAGAAATACTTTAAGCAGTAAAATTTTAACTTTTATCCAACTACACTAGTTTAATATGGTAACTTTTCAAGAAAAATTGAACAATTCTTAGTTTCCTAAAGTCAAGATTAGAAGAAGGATTTTGTGGGGGCAAACATGAGATAGCCCTTTAACCATTTAAACCTTCAACTCCAAGTATAAGAGTAGGCTCATTTTATCCATAACATTTTTTGAAAATGCCTTCAACTCCAAGCATAGGAGTAGGTTTATTTTGTCTATAATATTTGTTGAAAATGCCTTCAACTTTAAGTTCAAGCACTAACTCTCTTTGTCAAAAAAAATTAAATATCAATAATATTTTTTGAAGATGCCTTTGACTCCAACTTAAGGCTCAGGCCTCTTTACCAAATGGAAAAGAAAAATCTATTACATTTTCTAAAATACCTCTAACTCCAACATAGGTTAGGTCAGAGATTATCTAATATGAATAATGACATAACTCATAAATCAAAAAATATAATCATGAAAATGCATCATGTACATTCTTCATGCATTACATTTAATGATTTACTAATGAAAAATTAAGTGTGATATTGAAAAAAATTATTTAGTATACTAACTTCCTTAAAATTGAAAGGTAAGTCTAGCATCCCTTTTAACCAATCAAATATCCCAAGTTAACTCATACGATTTCATCTCGATCAACCCTTTTCAACTTGGGTATAATCCTGGTTATCCAAATTGACTAGTATGGTTTTATCTTAATCAACCTTTTTTTGACTTAGGTATCACCCTGATTATCCAAGTTAACTAGTATAGTTTTGTCTCGAGTAACCATTTTTGACTTAGGTATAACCTTGGCCATCCAAGTTGACTGGTATAATTTTCTCCTGGTCAACCTTTTTTGACTTAGGATTACCTTGGTCACTTAAGTTGATTGTTATTATAGTTTCGTCTTAGTTAACCCTTTTTAACTTTGAATTACCTTGGTCACCCAAGTTTACTAGCATGGTTTCATCTTGGTTAAACTTTTTCGACTAAGGTATTGCCCTAGTCACCTAAGTTGACTAGTATGGTTTAGTCTCGGTTAACCTTCTTTGACTTAGGCATCACACTAGTCATCTAAGTTAAACTAATATGGTTTCATCGTGGTCAACCTTTTTCAACTTAGGTATCACCTTGGTCATCCAGGTTGACTAGTATAGTTTCATCCCGATTAACACTTTTTGACTTAGGTATTACCTTAGCCATCTATGTTAACCAGTATGGCTTTGTCCTGGTCAACCATTTTTGACTTAGGTATCGCACTGGTCATCCAAGTTGCCTAGTATGGTTTAGTCACGATCAACCTTTTTTGACCTACATATCACCTTGGCACCTAAGTTGACTAGCATGGCTTCATTCTAGTCAACCCTTCTTAACTTAGGTATCACCCTAGTCACCCAAGTTAACTATCATGATTTCATCCTAGTTAACCCTTTAAACCTAGGTTCTGCCTTGGTCATCTTTGTTGATTATCATGGTTTCATCCTGCTCAACCTATTTACATTTAGGTTCTACCCTAGTCACCTATATTGGCTGTCATGGTTTCGACTCAGTCAACCTTTTGGATTTAGGTTTTCTCATAGTCATCATCCTAACCTAGGTTTTCCCCTTGGTTATTTTATTTTATTTCAATGTATATTTTTAATTTAATTTAGTTTATTTTTTTCAAAAAACTTTACAGTCCGAATGCAAACATGTCTATTTTGTCTTTATCTTGTTTTTTATTCTCAACAATGACCAAAGAGAGGTAGATGTAGACATATAATTTCATTTAGGCCTTTTTTCATAGTCTTAAATATCTAAGACTAAGAACCTGATGTTGTCCTAGTTGAGGTTGACCTTCTCGAGGCAGATTTGGTATTTTCAAATCCTTGTTAGTCATGCCTAAATGGCTGTAAGTGCACATGAAGAAGAAAGTGCAATTTCGAGGGTTGTAAAAATAAATCTCAGATAAAAGAGATGTGAAAAGAAAATTGCAATTCACCAAGATGATTTTCAACTAAGCTCAGCCAAACCTTCTCTTATAAGTAAAAGGAATGAGCTTTCATATAAAGGAAAATGCCTTCGAGCTAAAAACACGCCAAAAAGTCTTTAATTTTTTAAGTTTTTCTAGCTTCTAAGGTAGTTTTACTTAGAAAACCTTTTTTTTTATTTTAAGCTTGTTTCACCCTTTTAGTGAGCTTGGTGATTACTTGTACTAATGGATTTTGATCCATGTTCAAAGGCCAAGTATGAAGCCATAATCAAAGTTTCTTGATATAATTGTTAAATTTGATTTTTGTTAGCAATAATGTGATTTTCATCAAGCAATTACATATTTGTTATGGAAACAATGTTGTGATTATTTGTATAAAATTCTATGCTATTCCCCTTGTTATTTTTATGTTGATTTTTAATGTTCTTTATTTTTCATATTTTTTGCATATCTCAGGTTAATGGTGCGTATTTACATTGATATTCATGATGTTGTGTTAAGAACAAAATTATTTTTGTTGTTATTGGTATTGGACAATATTCATCATGGCCTTCGATGACCTTTCATTCTTGAATTTTTTGATATTTGGACTATTTTATGTTAAAAACTTCCGAAGGCTTAAAAATAATTTTACAAAAAATTTTAAGTCGTTGGAAGGGTATTTCCTAAGTTGGCTGAACCATGTAAAGGTGTATTTGTGAAGCTCTTGATAATTTTAGGCTATTTTGTAATTATAAAAAGTCCCTAGACTAAATTGCAAAATTGAGCAAAATTATTTCACTGCCTTCGATGCTTGGCTGAGAGTTTCGTGTGCCCTTAAGGGTGTTTTTCATGCATTTTAAACATGATTAAATACATATCATGCATTTTTAACCTTTTAGGGATAATTTTGTAATTTTAAAATGTTTAAGAATTTACTTGTAAAAGTGAAAAATTGTTCCAAGGCCAAAGGTGTTTGACCAAAATGATGCTAGAGATATTTGGAATATTTTCATGTTGATTTTGATGCATTTGATGTTTAATTTTGTGTTTTATGTCATGTAGAGACCATTTTGCAAAGTTAGAAAAGTTTAGGGACCATTTAGTAAAGCCTTGCATTTTAAGGTTAAAATGGTCATTTATTATGTCAAATTACCTATTTAGGGTATTTTGGTCATTTAAGGACATTTCTAGCATTTTTAGCTATTTTGGGGCTAAATGTAATTTTAAAAAACAATTAGCGTATTTTGCCTTTTAGGTCAATTTTGATGTCTAAATTACTCATCAAGTGCATAATTATCATTTTCATATCATTATCAAGTCCTTTAAGGTATCGAAATACTTTTATGTCGAAGGTATAATTTAGAGGTAATTTAGTAATTTACCCTAGAACAAGGTCCTTGTTGATCATCGGGATACTTCTATGTCAAGAGTGCATAATAGGGATAGGTTCATCTTTTTATGAATTTATCGAGTCTTTTAGGGTTATTACGATACTTTAACATCAAAGGCAAACCTTAAAGACATTTTCGTAATTTATATTAAAATCAAGTCCTGTGTAATCACTAAGATACTTATATGATAAAGGTGCATAGTAAGAATCAGTACATTTTATAATCTCATTAAGTCCTTTGGACCTTAGGGACATTTTAATAATTTATTTTAGAACTGAGTCCATTAAGGTCACTAGAATACTTCCATGTCGAAGGCACACTTCAGGGGACATTTTGGTTTCTTCAACCAAATCCAAGTCTTCAGAATCTAGTCTTCTACTATTCATCAAAACTGGGTCTTAGGATAAATTTTTATTATTTCTTATAAAATTGGAAGTTTTAAAATAAAGGCAATGTTTCCAAGTTAAGGTAGTGCGCAAAATTTCTCCTAGTATATGAAATAGGTTTTACGAATTATTTTAATAATAAAATATCCTTTTAAAAATAAAAAAATTAGAATTTTTATGAATTTCATAAAAATAAAACATTTTGTATTCCTTAAGTCCTCTGATAAGGTGCAAAAGATATTTTGATTTCTAAAATCTTTCGTATTCCTCCAACTTTTTATGGGTGAGAGGAATAATGATAAAACTTTTTGTATTCCTCTGATCCTCCGGTGGGGCACAAAATACATTTTGATCTTTAAAAATACTTGAAAACCTAATTTTCTCAAATAGAATAATAAATTTATTTCATAAATATTTATTTCAATATATAAGAATTATAGTTAAATATTGGATATTGACACCAGATTAAAAATTAAATTTTAAGTTAACATGTGATTAATAAGATATTAATTATCATGCGTCATGAGAGGCATCGATCCTTACTCATGAACGTAATGACTCCAAGACCTTTTCATGCAATCTATAATATGAACGCAGACCTCAAAGCTTGTTTTTAAGGGTTTCGTAACCCTCAAAATATGAACTCTAATAGATGACCAATCTCACCTAGCCAGAATAAATTGGTGGTGACTCCAAAATAAATTGTCATTTCATAATCACTATTTAAGGTTAAGCCAAGTGAGCGATTCATGTCAATGACTCGATCCCTAAAAAATAAGAAAAATAATAATGATATGACCCCTAAAAATAAAAAAAAGGTAAAATGATGATATATATATATATGAACAAGGGGTACATCTGCCTTTTAAGTTAGATTGGTTAAGATTCGTACCCAAGCCATGTTGCTATGAGCACAAACCTAAGGTATTTTTTTTTTTTTTTGTATTTTGATCCTTGTCCAATGACAAGTCATGGTGTACTAAGATGTGCTTTCAATTTTTCATTGGCTAGTACACTAAATTTTGAATACCAAAAAGTCAAACAATGTCCAAAAGGTCCTTTGGGTATCAAATTTTGTCATAAAATATTCCACGATCAAGCTAATTAGGTTTTTTGAAAAAAAAAAATCATTAACCTAACCCAATAGATTCATAATTAATTAAATAAATAGACATATTGGATCAAAATAATTTTAATAAGACCCACCATGAATTTAAAAATATCTAAAAAGTTAGCCAAACAGAATTATATAAAATAAGCCCAAGTAAATTAATTAAATATAGACATGTGCCTATTTTATCTAATATATATTTTTCATATGACTTGGCCTTGCATAATAAACGAACCAAATATAATTAAACAAAATAGACCCTAATAAATTAATTAACTATGCATGTGGGACTAATTTTATCTAATATATTTCTTATAAGAGTTTACCTAAAATTAAAAGAAATTTACAACCCAATATAATTAAATAAAATAGTCTCAAATTAATTAATTAAATATGCATGAGGGACCAATTTTATCTAATATATTTCTTATAAGACTTGGCCTTAAATTAAATAATTTACGATCTTACCTTCACTAGGAATAATAGGGAATGGGCACGAGCTTTTACATTTGACTTTGCTGATGCCTAAAATGCTTGCATAGAGGCTCACACAAATTTAGATATCTACAACCTTATTTTAAGTAATTTAATTAATCAATCCCTTTTCTCCTTGTCATGGCCAAATAAAAACCAAAATTGGGTTAAAGTCAATCGCCTAAAGCATGGTTTAATGGCCTAAAAGCCCAAGCTTATGCGCTTCATGAATAAATGGGCCAAATAAAGTTTCCATGAGTTTAATTATATAATTTAAACTCCATATTTATCTAAAAAAATAATTTAACAAATAAATATAATTATCAAAAATTATAAAATAAGATAAATGAATTAGAACCTTTATTTGCTAGTATAATTATCCCTATAAATTTTATCTCTATAAAATTCTTTATTTATATATAGCTATTTTTAACTTAATATTAATCTTGTTTAATATTAATTATAAAATAAGTAATATTACAAGAATATATTATGGGATAATTGAACAAGAAATTAGTGAAACAGAGAGAGAGAGAGACAAAGAGAGAAATTTGATTCACAATCAAATTCTTGGTCTAACTTAAATCCTACTTCCACTAGGACAAGGTTTATCTACCTTGACATGATATGTGCTAATTTAGGCATTACCAGGATAAGATAATCTTTTTCACCATGTCATAATTAGACAACAAATTCTAGATTTCATAAATATAAATTTGTCTTAAAATAAATTTTAATTGAACTATTTAATTCAGTCTTCTACTCAATTACCTTTTTTAATCAAGTCTTACTTAATTGAATCCTAAATTTAATCCAAATATCATCTTATTGTGAGTAACTTATTAGGTTCACAACATGTTGGCAATGATCATGATTAACGATGTCCATAGATCGATAGCATGATCTAGCAACCATTATGACCACCCAAATGTTGAAAAATCGATGTAACCTTATTGAAACTTTTTGGTAACCAGCTTATCAATATAGTACAGTCATTTAACCATATCTTGGTATAAACATAAGGATGGTTTAGTGTCAACTCATGCTTTAAACCATGTTAGATCTTACTAGTTATGGTTAACAATTATGAATATATATGAAATGATTCCTCATAATTCATTGTGCTTTAGACAAAGATTTTAATCTGATTAACTATAGTTAAGATCATTTAAGATAAGTCTCCAATTGTCATTAAGTGTGGTGAATCTTTTTGGCTCATCCATCTATATTCATATGTTTCATGTCATACCTAAAATACCCTACCTTAGGCATCCATCTTTGTGGACTTATTTCAGATAATCAAAGTATGACACTCCACATGCAAAATGACCTAGTATCACAAGTCTAAGGATTATTATACATGAGCGACACATAAGTACATATTCCACAGACACTAAAGTGACTAGGACCAAATAAAGTTCTTATACGAGCTAGGTTCAATGAACTTGTTTCCATAAAACAAGCACCTCTATGCCATTCTAGGTATCTTGCATACTTCAACCTATAAGATCAGTTGCTTACTTCTTAAGTCAGAAGGCATAACACGAGTTAGTCTTTAAGCATTATTAATGTCCTGCCTTGACAATATGATGACCAAGAACATTTTAATGAACCAGGTTTTGATACATAAGAATCTTATAATTGTAACATTTAACAATTCATTTGTAAGGCCTTTTAAGTTCCATGGGCTTCAACTAAGTAGTGGCTTCATGATAGTCCATCATGCAATTAACATGTTGGAAAACCTTATGTTACTGAACTAGTAATGGGTCTGTAATCAATTAACCATGTATCCCATGTCCCAATGTTGCTTCAAGGGAATACACTAACAAGGTTTGCATTATTTACTATTTATGCCTCTTCTAAGTTGATTGGCTTCAAGGCATGCATTCTTCTATAGTCTTTCCTAATCTTATTTGAAATTGTTATTTCTAAGAATACTTAAGATTCTTATTCATCAGCTATAAATAGAGTCTAAATCTTGCCATTTGAGAAAATAAAGAAACTAAGAGAATGAGGAAGAGAAAAAAAGAAAAAAATTATGATTAGCTATGATAAGAAAGTTTTTATTTTCATTTTTATTTTATAATTGAACACATCAAGGATGTGTAAGTAATTTTTTTGTGGTTAAAAATTATTTCAAACCCTTAAATATGACTATTAGTTAATAAAGTTTAGAATATTCTTTCAATTCTCTTTCAACTTTGTTGTATTATACTAATTGAATATCAAGAATTGTTATCTTGTTTATTTAGGTCTACAACTAGATGAATATTATAGTGATTTGATTGTTAATTTCTTATTTCATCTGTTATGTGAAGTGTAAGTAGCAAATTGTCATTAATGATTATGAAATATTTTTGTTTAATACAATGTTGAGTATGACTCAAATTAAATAAACTAATTTTTTTTGTTCTTTACTTGATATAATCTATTTTTCTAAATTTAATGCCTCCATAGAATCAAATTTATAGAGTTTTTTTTAGTGCTATTTAGTGGAAAAAAATTAGGTAAAAGCAATTGTCCTTTTTCATAATGATAAACTAAGGAAAGATTAAAACAATAAACCTTGTGATTATTTTAGGATTAATATTTTTAAAAGAGGGAATGAATGATAATTCTGATTATTAGCTATATTCATGTTTAATGGTAATGAATCATTCCTTAACTATACTTTTCATCATTATTGTTACTTGTTATATCTAAAATTTTATTTTTTTAAAGATTATGCTTTTTTTTATTTATTTTACCTTTTTTCATCTTAATCCCCATCAAAGTTTACTATTTAAAGCCTTTAATGTTTCTGTTTGTACTAGATCAGATTTTTTTTCATCAATAACTAATAAATTAAGAACAATCCCTATGGTCATATTGTAATCAATAATGATCATAATTAAGTGTAATGACTTAAGTTATATGCCATTTAGTATATCATTTTATTCCTACAAGTGCTTCAATAAGATCCCAAACTTTCCTATTACCATTCCTTAACATCGATTGTTGGAATGAATGAACAATAATTTTTTTATAAAAACAGAAAACATACATTCACAGCGGAATAATAAGAACAAACAAACTCAAGACTTCCTTAAAGGACCGACTTACATGATTTGATCTATCTGATCTAATTAAGAACAAATAAATAACTCTAAAACTTCTCTTATCTTAGCAAAGGATTAGCATAATCCATTGGTAAAAGTTCCATGTCCCTAAGTTCTCAAATATCAAGCCTAACCAAAGCTGTTTAAAACATTTAATCTCTAATGGTTACCCATATAAATGAGTTGAAAAACCTTCAAAAAAAGAGAAACTTTGTTTTTTGGAGCCATGCTGATAAATTAGATTTCAAAAACCTTTCTTTGCACAGACAAAACCTTGATTCAACAATCAAAATGAAGAAAAAAACAAATTTTCTCCTGAAAATTAAAGATTGCATGATCTCTCCTCAAGGTTATAGAAAGAAAACATAAGCCCCTTATTTTTGGTCTTGTCGATCAAATTTTCTTGTGAAAATCCATTGTTTTAGATGAGTAACTATAGGAAATATTTCAAAAATTTTAATTTTAGAGAAATTATGATGTTGTCTCTAGCCCATGTGACCTAGTTTGAATTAAGCCTAAGTAACTTTTACATGTATTAGACATATTAGCTCGATTTCATTTCAATTTCTACTAATCATTTTTATATGTGTGAATCCATTAAGCCCCCATCATGTCAGCAATAATATAAAATCCCCAATTAAGAATATTTATATTTATGCATTATAGCCACCTAACATGCAGGACGTCTCAATTTGGTTTTGACAAACCCTTCAATGTTTCGTATCTTTCTGTAATAAATATTATTTCATCATATATCTTGAAATTATCAATAACATGGTTCAATGTCTACTTTTAAACCATTCCATGTTAGTATGCAACTCTTATGTGCTAATCCATAATTAGTATTGCCTTGGCCAAAGACTTTGAGTTAACATGGGCTAGGTACATGTGAGATATGTCCCTTTAAATCATTTGGGATGATGAATCCTCTCTGGACCACTATTAATCTTCAATATATTTCATATCATACCAAAAAACCACCTTTTATTTTAGTATTCATCTATTATGAATCTGCTTATGATGATCTTTAAGTATGATAATTTCATACAACGTAACCTAGTGTCATAAGTCTAAAGATGACTTACGCTACTAACACATGAAAGTATTTTTCATACAAACTTGAGTAAAATACCAAATGGAATTCTCATGGCATGTCAATTTTTAATGAAATTGTTCTCATAACAAGCACCCATATGTTATCCCTCCATATTCTTATACTTTAACTTATGAGATCTTAGTTGCATGCATTTAGTATATGGGGATTCAACATATGCTAGTCTTTGTGTATTGTTAATGCCCTATCTTGGTAATACGATGACCAAGAACATTTTAGAAACATAGCTTTAATGCATAAGGATCTCATGTTATAACAAATTATAGTACCTTTATAAGGCCAAAGTTTCATAGGCTTTATCTAAATAAGTTGTTAATAGTAATTATTGAAGTAAATCTTATGGATAGAGAAATATCTCAGTAACAATAAAAATCAATATAATGTTTAATACATGAAATCTCTAAATGCTAGTGTATTAAAAGATTGGCTTACATGGCTGACACTAATAATCTCCCACTAGTACTAAAGCTAATCACCTATATGTTTAAGCCCCATACTATCTACATGGTGATCCTATTTCTATTGGGGAAAAACCATAGTGAAAGGATCAGCTATATTATCCTTGATGGATACTCATTCCATAGGAACATTATGTCTTTCTATTGTATCTCTAATGACATGATATTGTCCAAACATGTGTTTGGATTTATGATGGGACCTAGGTTCCTTAGCTTGCACTATGGCTCCATTATAATAATAGAAAAATGGTTCTAGATCAATAATGCTCGGAACCACACCAAGTTTAGTAACAAACTTTTTCATCCAAACTACCTCTTTCACTACCTCACATATGAAGATGTATTTGCTTTAGTTGTTGAGTCTATAGTTATAGCCTGTTTTGGAACTTTTCCAACTAACTATAGCGGCATTAAGGGTAAATACAATGGCTTTGCAACTTATAGTCTTCCCAATCTAATTGGAAACTAGCATCAGTGTAACCTCTAACTCGGAGCTCAACCCTTCCATAAATCAGGAAGATATCCTTAGTCCTCCATAAATACTTCAAGAAATTCTTCACTGATATCAAGTGAAATTCTCCAGGATTGCTTTTGGTATCTGCTCGTGACACTTAGCACATATGATCAATCGATCTAATACATAACGTAATATACATGATGAATCCAACTACCAAGGCATATGGAATCTTATTTATCCGTGTCTTCTCATATGAAGTTTTATGATGTATCTCTTTTAACTAGTGAATACCAGGTATCATAGGCAAGTTTCCTTCTTTAGAGTTTTCTATCTTAAACCCTTTAAGTACTTTATCTATGTATAAGGATTGGGATAAACTAATCATTTGTTTTAATCTATCTCTACAGATCTTAATTCCTAAAATGAATGTTGTTTTTCTCAAATTCTTCATAAAGAATTGTGTGGACAGCCAAACCTTAGTGGACTATAGCATAGGTATGTCATTTCCTATCGATAATATGTCATCAACATATAGCAATAAGAAAACAATTGCTTACTCGTTTATCTTTGTTAGCTTTAATGGAGAGATTGAACCAAGAGGGGGGTGAATTGGTTCTATAAAGAATTTGTAAAATTTGAAA
>JBBYHO010202033.1:25468-35785 GCA_038382025.1 Adansonia gregorii | reverse complement strand
TGCTCACCCATTTTCTAAATCATGGAGTTACGTCACCCACGGGGATACTCCAACCCCGTCTTTCCAAGGGAATGCTCAGATCCAGTTTTTCAAAATTGTCATGATTTAAAAATCTTTCAATGTCAAAATTATTTTTTGTCCATGGGGATACTCCAACCCTGATCTTTTGAGGAGATACTCCAACCCCGCTTCTTAAAGTTGTCAAGATTTAAAAATCTTCCTTTGTCAAAATTATTTTGCCGTCCATGGGGATACTCCAATCCCGATTTTTTGAGGGGATACTCCAACCCCGTTTCTTGAAGTTGTCAAGATTTAAAAATCTTCCTTTGTCAAAATTATTTTGCCATCCACAGGGATACTCCAACCCCATCTTTCTAAGGGGATACTCTAACCCTATCTTTCAACTGTAAATTAATTATTTTTTTCTCTTCTCGGATTTTCACAAATATGTCAAACAAGCCTTGTTTAATTAAGAAACCTAGATGCATCTTGAAAATTATTGATTCGGTTATTTCTAGATAATCGATGTTAATAGCGAGATAAATTCCAATAGTCCACTCATTTTCTTTATTGTTGCATTGAATAATCCAAGTTATGATACTTCATTTATTATCTTACTAACGTGATTTCTTTGTCATGATTTTATGCATTCATATTTGAAAACATTTCGAAATAAAATTAAAGGTAATGTTCCGTGTGGGTATCTCTCCAGTGCCCAAAGTGGAACATTCCATTTTCAAAGTAAAATCCAGAGGTCATTTTCATCGAAAATCTCTATATTCCCCATTTCTTCGGGGTGTATATGAGATTAAATTTTTTTCATCAAAACCTGGATTATTTTTGTAAAATTCATGCATTAGAAGAGGGTTATGCCAAAATAGTGACAAGTTAAGATCGAAAGAATCGAAATCGAGGTAAGACATAGCTAGCAAGGTATCGATTTTGGGTGTCGCAAAGAGGTTCATACCTCATCGCGCATAACCAACTCCCAAACCCAAATGACGAATCTTTGCATTACGCGGACCACGAGATCGATGTTTTGAGTTTTGAAACTCATAACATAGGTTTCAATGGGCATCCGATCATGCCTAGCCCGAAATGATCGATGGCGACTCGAAGCGCTGGCACATTAGACATGTTCTTTTCATTCGGATAAATGATATTATTGCTTTGTTTTCGCAAGAAAGCTTTTCGTTCCTTTATTTACCACTAAATTGAAGTTCATCCTTTAAATAAGACAACCTGGATTCTTGTATTAATCTCTTTTCCTTCCATGATTGGGATATAAAAACACATTCTCCTCATCGGGATAGACAATATTCATGCTTTGGTTTTGTAGGAAAACTTTTGTTTCCACCATTTTCCTTAGAAATAAAGTTCATCCACCAAATAAGATGAACTTGGATTCTTATAATAATCTCCAAGATTTTCATGATTAGGCACCTTAACACACTCTCTTCACTAGCAGATGTGATATTGATTCTTTGATTTTGCAAGAAAAGTTTTTCATTCTGCTATTTTCGATAGAGGTAAAGTTCCTCCACTAATAAGACAAACTTGGATTCTTGTAATAATCTACATTATCTTCATGATTAGGTACCAATAACACATTCTCATCATTGGGATATATGATATTGCAATAATATTTTTATTTCCATCATTTTCCAAAAATATAAAGTTCATCCACTAAATGAGTCAAACTTTGATTCTCATATAATCTCCACTATTTTTATGATTAGGCACGATAAACATGTTCTTTTAATTGGGATGCACATTATTAACTCTTTAGTTTTTCAAGAAAGCTTTTGTTTCAATGATTTTTAATAAAGATAGAGTGAGTCCACCATTGAGATGAGCTTGGGTTCTCGTAATAATCTCCATTTACTCTTTATGAGGCACACCACAAACATGTTTTCTTCATTGAATACATGATACTAATTCTTTGGCTCTGCAAGGAAAGCTTTTCATTCCTCCACTTTCTATAAAATCGAAGTTCACCACCCAAATGAGATGAACAAGGATTCTAATAATAATTTCCATTCCATTCAAGGCTAGACATTAAGATGCATTCTCTTCAGGTACAAAATATTAACACTTTAGTTACTCTAAAAAAGCTTTTTTCCCACCATTTTCCTCATAATCAATGTTTGTCCCTAATTGAGATGAACTTGAATTCTCAGAATAAAATCCACTCTTTTCATTATTAGGGTCCATAAACATGTTTTCTTCAGTGGGATACATGATATTAATGCTTTGATTTTACCAGAAAAGCTTTTCATTCCACTATTTCCATTAAATCAAAGTTAATCCTCGAAATAAGATGAACATGGATTCTCATATTACAAAAACACATTCTCTTTCTTTGGATACAGCACATTGAAGCCTTGGTTTCCTAAGTAAACTTTTGTTTCCACCATTTTCCTTAGAAAAAAAGGTTCATCCTCCAAATAATATAAACTTGGACTCTCATGATAATCTCTATTCCTTACATGATTGGGATATAAAGACACGTTTTCTTCTTTAGGATACACCACACCGATGCCTTGGTTTTGCAAGAAAACTTTTGTTTCCACCATTTTCCTTAGAAATAAAATCCGTCCACTAAATAAGATGAACTTGAATTCTCATAGTCATCTTTACTATTTTCATGCTTAGAGACCATAAACACCTTTTCTTCATTGGGATACATGTTATTAACTCTTTAATATTGCAAGAAAGCTTTTGTTTCCATGATTTTCCACAGATACAAAGTTTATTCAATAATAAGAAGACTTATAATAATCCATATTATTTTCATGAATAGGCACTATAAACATGTTCTCTTCCTTAAGATATGCGATACTGAGCTTTGTTTTTCCAAGGAAAGCTTTTTGTTCTACCATTTTCCATAAAAAATCATAGTACAACCCCCAAATAAGATAAACATGGATTCTTCTAAAAATCTTTATCCTTTTCATGATTGGGATACAAAAATGCATTCTCTTTCTTTGAATGCACATTATTGATGCTTTGATTCTGTTAGAAAAGCTTTTCTTCCCACCATTTTGCTCATAATCAAAGTTTGTCCCCTAATTGAGATGAGCTTGGATTTTCATAAAAATGTCTATTCTTTTCATCGTTAGGGTCCATAGACATATTCTCTTCAGTGGGAAGCGTGATATTGATGTTTTGGTTTTTACAAGAAAACTTTTCATTCTACCATGTTCCATTAAATTAAAGCTCAAACCTTAAATGGAACGAACATAGACTCTTGCAATAATCCGTATTCCATTCATGATTATGATAAAAAATACATTCTCTTCCCTGGGATACACCACATTAATGCCTTGGTTCTGAAAAAAAGCTTTTGTTTTCACCATTGTCCTTAGAATTAAAGTCTATCCACTAAATGAGATGAACTTAGATTCTTATAACAATCCATAGACACGTTCTCTTTACTGGGATACATGTTATTAATTTTTTAATATTGCAAGAAGACTTTCATTTCCATGATTTTCCATAGAGATAAAGTTCATTCACTAATGAGACAACCATAATAATCCACATTATTTTCATGATTAGGCATCATAAACGTGTTCTCTTCTTTTAGATACACGATATTGATGCTTTGGTTTTCCAAGGAAAGCTTTTTGTTCCACCATTTTCCATAAAAAATCATAGTATAGCCCCAAATGAGATGAATATGGATTCTTATAAAAATCTTTATCCTTGTCATGATTGGGACACAAAAATGCATTTTCTTCCTTGGGATACATAGTATTGATGCTTTAATTCTATTAGAAAAGCTTTTCTTACCACTAATTTCCTCATAATCAAAGTTTGTTCCCTAATTAAGATGAACTTTGATTTTCATAAAAATGTCCATTCTTTTCATTGTTAGGATCCATAGACATATTTTCTTCAGTGGGAAGTGTAGACATCTTATTTTGTCTCGGCTAATTTAAGCAATTTGGAGCATGGACATGAGAGGGAACGATGATCATCGAGTGACAATGTCGCCCAACAAAAAAGTATTTTGAAGACATCAAGAAGGCATAGGGATCATATCAAAGGTAAATGCAAAGATGTGGTATCAAATGACGTAGTCTAAGATATTCGGGGGCAAAAGATATGAGAAAATTCATAATTGCACTTGAATGTATCGATACATGGTTCTCATGTATCGATACAATGCTCCACGTGCCAAAATTTGAAATATCCCTATTTGTATCGGTATAACATGTAGATTTATCGATACATAAGCCTTTGTATTGATACAGGACCTCATGTATCGATATTAAGCCATGCTGGACCAAAACATGCATTTTATAAAGAAATGTATCGATGTATACAATATGTATCGATACAGTGGTTCATAGTATCAACACAATGGTTCATAGTATCGATACAAAGATCATTGTATCCATACAATGTTCATCAAGGTTTCTGGACCAAATGTATTGATACATTATGCAATGTATCGATACATGCAGGTCATTTTCATGGTCCAGGCACTATTGACTTATCCATAATTGATCCAAAACTCGATTCTAAATCATTTCTTTGCATCAGGAAAGATTAAAACACATGTCAAAGCATGAATTTAGACTTTTAAATTAATTAAAACATTTTTTTAAGTCTAGATTGGATCAAAAGGATCAATGTCATTTGATCACTTTACTCCTTCTTATTTGTTGGCCAATGTCACCATCAGCCACCCTAGTTGCTGGAAAATCATTTCAGCATTTAAAGCAGCCACCCTATGCCCATCACATTGGCAGCAATCTGCCTTCTATAGCCACCCTATAGCCACCATGTTGACATCACCTTGTCCCCATTGACAAATGGCCAAAAACACTTTCAATTTGGCTTCAAAAGGTTGGTATAAATGGATAACTTCTATCTCAGTAGAAAAAGGTTAGATTCTAGCACATTTACACTTCCGAAAACACATTCACAAACCAAGAAAACCAGAATCTCGTAGCTCTTCACCCACAACCCAAAAATAGCCCTAAAACATTCACTTTCAATCTCTACACATTTTGAAAATAACCCTTGTCCATACCAGAACCAAAACCTCATTGTTTCTCTCTTTTTCTTACTTATTAACAATAAGGAAATAAAGGAAATTCAAGTCATCTTTGCTGCTCCAAATATTTGGCCGAAGTTGAAGTCTTATTGGTATAACTTCTTGCTCTATCACTTGCATTTTCTGTTTCTCCAGCATCTTTATCATTTTAGTGAGCTCTTCATGTTTCCATCACCCTCTTAGGATTATCATGCATTATTGTGGCTTTTGTTGTGGTAGTTTAGGATTTGGATGCCTTAATGCTCATTTTATGTGCAAAATGCTTTATTTTATCCTTATTAGTTTGATATCTCTTGCTCATGCATTTTATCCCATGTCCATGCATCTTGTTATCCTTAATCCATGGATGAATCATTAGCCTAGCACATTGCAAGCACATTTACACATTAACTTGCATTAATCATTATCATTTTTAGCATCCATAATATTTTCTTGTCAAAGTGCATAACACTTTCTTTGTCTAGGCCATTAGTAAAATTAGTACCCCCATTCACGTTATGTGCCATCCCCTTGTATGTTTGTTGTCAAAATGCATTTTTGATTTCTAATAAAAACTTATTTTCAAAAACCTCAAGCCAAGCATGTTAACCTCAACCAATGAGGATTAGCATGGATTTTGCATTTTTTTTAAGGCTAGCAAAATATCTTAGGGAAAATTAAGTTTACCAGATCTGGAATCTAGGTTAAACGAGCTTAAATCTTCTGATTTTGAAATGAAAATGGTCTTACAACTATTCCCTAAATGTTTGTGCACTTTTTCTCGAGTCAAAACCTTGAGTGGTATGATAGACGAGCTGTTTCATCACCCTAAACTACTTCAGGGCTGTGCAAATGAGCTTGTGATACTTATGTCACTGTTGCCCTTCAGTCATAGATGTTTAAATGTTAATGACTCGAGTGTAGACCCGTAAACATAAGGAAAACAAGAAATATCCCCTGCTTTGCCTTGTTCCTTGCTGGCAGCACAACTATTGCAAATTGAAAAATCACTTTAAAATCTAGAACGATTTTGCATGAATTTTTTATATTTTTCTCTCAAAGTGTGTTGAATTATCTTTAAAATGAGGTCTTGTTCATCCCCGGATCAGTCCGGATGAGAAAGTTATGATTTTTCAAATCTAAACTGTCCAGAACCTTAAAATCCAGACATGTATTCTGGTTGGGCCATTCAGGCCCACTAAATGATTTTTCCAAAATTTTCAAACATTTTTCTTAAAATATTCATGAAATGCCCTTTTTAGAAAGGCATTACTTGCAATTTTTTGATACCAAATGAGTCTGGGGTGATTTTTCAAATTTTGACACACCTTGTCCATTTGATGCTCTACCAGTAGCTCAATCAGTCCAAACTTGAAAATTTATTCTCTTGGAAAATGACTTCTTGGGATATTGGAAATATTTTTAGAATGACCCTTATCGAGTTATCTTTCTAATGGTGTCTTGTCCACCTTTTAAATCTTTTAAATCAATTTAGAATAAATTTAGGAAGCAAGATAGCACGATGCTATCCCTTATTTTCGGTTTTGGTCAAAATCAAGTTGATTTCCCGAATTTCATCTTGAGACATTTGAATGTGTCTATGTCAACCCGATTAGACTCGAGAACATGCTTTGACCTCCCATTGGCTTGTATCAAGGCACAAACATATTTTACATCTTTACCATCCTTATTTACAATAATTTCTTTTACCTAAAGTTGTTAAACTGCTCAACCGTCTTCTAAATCACAAGATTTGATCAACTTAATTTTTCCAACTCAACTTCTTTAAAGAGTGCTGGACGTGTGACTTTTGGGGATACTCCAACCTTGACCCTCTGACAGGACATTTCAAATTTGTTAAGATCTAAAAAAACCTTCTTTTGCCAAAATGATTTGTCATCCACGGGGATACTCCAACCCTGACCTCCCAATGGGATACTCCAACACCGCTTTTCAAAATTGTCAAGATTAAAAGAAACCTTCTTTCGTCAAAATTGTTTGTTAACCATAAGGATATTCCTACCCCACCTTTCTGAAGGGGTACTCTAACCCTATTTTTTAACTATAATCAAATTTTTTCTCCTTCTTGGACTTCTATGAATGTATCAAACAAACCTTGTTTAATTAAGAAACCCATATGCATCTCGAAAATTGTCTTTTCGGTTATTCTTAGATAATCGATACCAATAGCGTGATAAATTCCAATTGTACATTCTATTTCTTTATCATTGCATTGAATGATCCATGTTATGTTACTTCATTTATTGTCTTATTAACATGATTTGTTTGTGATGATTATTTGCATTCATATTTTCAAATTGTTTCAGATAAAATTAAAGGTAATGTTCCACATGGTTATCTCTCTAGTACCCAAAGTGGAACATTCCATTTTCAAATAAAAATCCAAAGGTCATTTTTATCGAAAATCTCTATATTCCCCATCTCCTTAGGGTGTATGTGAGATTAAATCTTTTTCATCAAAACCTGGATTATTTCTATAAGATTCATGCATTAAAAAGGGTTATATTGAACTAATGATAAGTTAAGATCGAAAGAATCGAAACCAAATAAGACATAGCTACTAAGGTACCAATTTCAGGTGTCGCAAAGAGGTTCGTACCTCATCGTACGTAACCAATTCTTGAACCCAACGATGAATCTTTGTACTACATAGACCATGGGATCGAGGTTTTGAGTTTCATAACTCAAAACATAGGTTTCAATAGGCATATGATCATGCCTAGCCCTAGATGGGTGGCGACTCCAAGCATTGGTCATTTTGTGATAGTTGTCAGAGACCAATAAGATGAACGATTCATCTTATGGTCCTTTTCACTGTAAAACAAGCTGAGAATCCGTACATTCTCATTCTCATCACATTACCAAAGAAAAGTCTCGATCAAGAAGACATTTCCAAGTCAGGAAAATATTTTAAGTCGTTTGTACCCTTGGATCCGAGAGAATCCACCTTAGGGTACATTGCGATAGCTTGACGACTCCGCTGGGGATTTATAGAGAGTTAGGCAATAACTAGCCGTGTCTTGTTAGGTTTTCAGTTCTTTCGATCTTCGATCATTATTTAACTATGACCCTTTTTTTCATTTTGTAATCTAATCTTTTTCTTGACATGATTTTCAGGATTGTCTTACTTTTTGAATAATTATTAGCTTAATAAAAATGGTAATACAAAAGTCAACAAAAGGATTTGTTCGTTTCCCCGTCACATACCATGCATTTGCATGTGCATTAGTGTCTCGCCAAACTCCATGGCATGGTTACAACCTAATCATTAGGAGGATGTGAGCTATCCACCTTCGTGAGTAACCCTCCGCATAGGCATGGCAATAACTTCCCGGATGTAAATTGCCTATGTCTCTCATGAGTAACCCTTCGCATTTGCATAGGGGAATACATCCAACAAATCAAACCCGTTCTACCAAACTCACGATTGGTTAGGATTGGGGTCCCTCGACTGTTCATACCTGACGGCGGAGTAATTTGGATACCTATATAAGCGTCAACTTAAACCTCATATATTGAGCCCTACGAGCTAAACCATGTCAAACCATACCGGAACACTGCTAGAATATCTAGAGAATAGGGTCACTTGGGGAAACATTCCTTACCTTTACTCTTAATCATCATAATTATGTAGGTGACAATGAGAGTACAATTGTCACCTGCATCTGCATTTTTATTATTTATTAAGGCTTGCCATCATGCTGCTAGAACGATGGCTAACCTTTGTGTAAACAAGTGCCTTGAATAAAAACCATCATTCACAATGTCTTATATTGCAAGTCATTATGCTATCCGAGTCATGGCTTAACGCGCATCGGGACTAGTGGTGATAAATGAATATTACAACTAGTCGGTTATTTTTACATCAAAATAAGATATTACATCACCTCATGAAGGGTAGATTGCATCTTGCATGTTAACACACTGCCCATTTCTTGTCTCACCACCTTGAGACATGTTATGAGTATTTTTTTTTTGATGTTCTCAAATTCTTTAATTTCTTACATTTGTCTCTTATACATTTCACTAACTCATTTCTTTTCGTTTATGTTATGGCGCATGCATCATCTCATCATATTTATCATGATTGTCATCATTTTGAGACAATTATTCTGGTTTAGTGTTCAGCAAGGGACCTTTTTATGGCTTTTTAAAAGATGTTATCGGCAAAGCTGTTCCAAAATTCAATTATCTTAATTGCATATGCATATTCACTTTCACCTTTTTACACTTGCATCAATCATTCATTATCTTAACTCATCATTGCATCATAATCATTCATCAATAAACACATTTTCAAGTAGAAGTCTAATACGGGAGTTGGGCCATAAAAGTGCAAAGGACTCCAAGGTCAATCAGGAAAATGGAAGATAACATCCTGCATCGCTACAACACGAGACACCGTAAACAAATCATGGAGAGTGATCATGAAGCTCGCATGGAGCGACTTAAGCTAATGGTTAAGGAATCACAAGACCAAATGCTCCATCAGCAAAATGAAATGCAAACTCAGATGGCAAGACTTATAGAACTAATGATAGGCTCTTGAAAGAAAAAAGGGCAAGCCAGTACTGCTAAAACAAAGAATGATCCTCCAAACATTCAAGGTCCCCCTGCCAATAATCTAGAACCCACCCAAGGGGAACCTAGACAAGAACAACAAGCCACTCCTCCACCTACAACTCAGGCTTCACTAGTCATCTACCTTAATTCAATTACGATAGGTCAATTCATTCCCGGCGCTCAAGGGATGAATGTGGAGTCTCATCAACAAATTCAATAACCTTTGACCATGAGGAACCAGAGAAAATAGAAGGTTAAAAGTCCACTATAACTACAGAAGAAGTGAACAAATTTTAGCTATTGGAAAAACACCTCCAAGCTTTTAAGGGGACTAACAAGTTCAGAGCTCTTGACGCTCAATCATTGTCTTTGGTGTCCAACCTTGTTATTCGCCTGAAGTTTAAAGTCCTAGATTACCATTGATCCTTCTATCCATGTTCGAATGTATTTACCAAAGATGGCCGAGTATGAGAAAGATGAAAAGCTCCTTATCCATTACTTCTAGCATAGCTTTTAAGGGGACTAACAAGTTCAGAGCTCTTGATGCTCAATCATTGTCTTTGGTGTCCAACCTTGTTATTCGCCTGAAGTTTAAAGTCCTAGATTACTATTGATCCTTCTATCCATGTTCGAATGTATTTACCAAAGATGGCCGAGTATGAGAAAGATGAAAAGCTCCTTATCCA